>NJEV01000008.1:39593-84588 GCA_002591385.1 Cordyceps sp. RAO-2017
GCTAGGCTTACTTTTGCCTATTCCTCTCGCTGCCTCTCTCTTGCTGTCTTTCTCTCGCTGCCTCTCTATATAGATATCGAATAGATCTCTTTTACTTTCTCTTCAGGGGCTCTCCGGGGGCGCCTACGGCGAGCTTCCGCCTGCGGGCGGCGTTACTCGCCTACGCCTACGCCTCCGCCGCCTATAGGAATACGACGGCAAAACGATAGGAAGAATCTAGCTAATTGCCGCTCGACTTAAGGGCAGGGCCTATATAAATCTCTTATATTAAAATCTTATTAAAGAAGTAAAGCTAGAAGGTGCTTATCGCCTACTCTCGTATTCTCTATACCCCCCTTAGCTTTGCTTTATAATCGAGCTTTACACGGAAGATAGTAATCAAAATAATCGAAAAACCGATATTGATTCTTTAATCGTATCGAAACAGGCAAGTAATTTCTAATTCTACAACACCACGTCAGCGCGTCAGACGGCCAGCCATGAAGGCCCAGACGAGCAAAATAAGGTCGGCGTCGACCAATTCACCAGTCCCAAAACCCGCCCCGTTTCCAGCAGCGATGGCCCAGGGACCGCAGGAACGAGGCTGGATCGATCCCGTACATCGCGGGGGCAGAATGCGAGACCGTCTGGTGAGTCCATGACCAACAAAGGGCGGCTGCTGGGCGGTCGGCGTGCGACAGCGGAAAGGATGGGCTAGCAAGTAGGCGGGGATGAGCGCTAAGCGATGGGCAGTTCGTGGACGCTCGTCCGCGCGCATCTGCTGCCGCGCGTGAAAGTTTGGATCCGACTGAGGATGGCCGTGCTGGTAGGCGGCGGCGGCGGCGGCGCGCGAGGTTTCATGGCTTCGAGACGGTGGGACGCAGCGACCGACGTGTTGTGCCCCCTCCTCCTCCTCCCCTGAGCCTCCCCTCCCCCCCCTATTTCGGTGTGGCCGTTGTTCTTGGGTCCCCGGCTGAGGGCCGGCGTGATGACCTGGCTTCCCTTGAGCTTACGGAAGCGGTGGGCTGGGGCCAGGCTGGGGACATCGATCAAGATGTCGTCGACGTGTGCCGGGTAGCGCCACGACTTGAGGACGGGGGGCACGGCCAGCGGCGGGTCGAGGGTCGCCTCTGGTCCGCAGAGCCTCGTCTGGGACGGCCGCCGGATGCGAGGATTTGCCCTCGCGCCTCGGTCCGGGCCTCGAAGCGTCGGGATCGGCACGCGCTTGCGCCGACGACATGCGACGTCGCCGCGCGGCTGGCCACCGAACGACGTTACGTCTGATACGACTAGACCCGGCCGCATCGAGGCCATTCCTTACGCAAACGTGGCTGATGGAGACAAATTGGCCCATGGACGTTCGTGCACCACGACCGGCGCCCAGCCCCCGGGGACCTGCCTGACCTGGACGCCTCGATGGACAGCATGCGAGGTATCGACGGGCCAGGCTTCGCTCCATCACCACACGGCCACTTCACCAGGAATCTCGTCATTCGCTCCACGGCACTCTCGCGCGCCCACGCTGTCTCTCGCTCAGTCTCGGCCGCGGACACGGGGTGTCGGAGACAGTCTCGTCAATATGCTTATAACAACCGCCGAACCGTTTTCTTGACGAGTCGCAGTCATCCCCCACGATGAAGAAACCGTTCGGGTTTGCCACTGCACTTGCTTCACCCTGAGCCTCGGACAAAAAGAGGAGTCGGCGTCGGCAGCGACGGCGGCGAGGCCCGGCCCGGCGACGCGGTCGCGCAGGTCGGCCAGGCCGACCTGGATGGCCTCGAGCTCGAGGACGAGGGCGCCGACCTGGCGGCCGGCGGCGTGGCGAGCAGGCGGTCGCGGCGCAGGGCGGCGGCGGCGGCGACGTCGTGGACGAGCGCCAGCTGGTCCTCGGCCTGGGTCTTCCCGCACTATGGCGGAGTGACAGCCTCTGGAAGCAGGCAGAACGATTCCGAACGACTGCCCCTCCTCCCTCCCTTCGGTCGGCTGGAGACAGAGCCTCTTCTTGAACCCCTGAATCGGGACGAGGGCGCTGTTCGGCCGGCTGTCTGGGAAGAAAGACGACGAGGCGAAGCGGACGGCGAGGAAGAGCCTCCTGTTGAACAAGCGGACCTGTCGCTGCAGATGGCGTACCGAGTGGTAGGCGGCTTCTTGGGAGTCCCAGCACGAGAGCGAGCGGACTGTACACGCGTACGAATACGTCGTACAAACATACATGTACACGAGTTCTCTGTGGTCGGGATGGCGGGTCCACTGGCGTCCTGCATGGTTGGGCGCTCGACTCCGGGCGTGTGAGCGTCTTCCCAGGGCGTTGCGGCTCTGGCACGCAGCCAATCGTGCCCGTCGCCCGCCGACGACGGCCGGCAAGGGCGCCGAGGCCGAGCCGGCGGGAGGCGACCGTAGCCAGCGGAGAATCAGATTCCAACTCAGTTGCAACGCGTCCCCATCCGACAGCGGGTTTAGCGAAAAGCGAGCTGCGAGCTCGGCCAGCTGGGTGAAGGCCTTGGCCTGCAGCAGGCACTGGCCGTGCTGGGTTAGCACATAGCTATTGTCGAGGGCTCAACGCCTCGATGAAGGAGGTTGACATCGACGTCCATCGCCTCAAACCCAAGTCGCCCGCGCACCGCATGTACTTTCTGTCCAAGGACATCGTCCACCAGGCCCTGGCCGCCGCCTCCGCAGCTGGCTGGGGTCTAGCAGAAATTCAATGGCCAGGAATCCTGCTCCGGTGCCTCTCACCTCTGTGCGCGTCAGCCTCCCTCAAAAGGTTGTTGCTGAAGGGGCTCCGTTGGGCTTCGCGGCCGGCCGCCGCCCGGCGCGGCTCTCGTCCGCCCAAATCGGCGCTTGCCGCCGCTTGCCACGGCGTCCTCACGCCCCAGCCGCGGGCCCCAGACCCGCTAGTTGGCGTAGATGGCGGCGTTCTAGATCGGGTGGCCCAGGTACTGCAGGTAGACGCGGATCTAGTGCGTGCGGCCGGTGACGGGCATGCACCACGGAGCACGCCCGCCTCATCTACAGCGCCGATGGGAGGATCGTATACTCAGCCATGACGGCCGACGACGCGACGCCTTGAACAAGTATATCAACGCAATAAAATGTAAGCTAATTAACTTTATATCAAAAATAAAAGTATGCTTCATCGTATTGGCCAGCGGCCATAGCTCGAGCGAGCGCGGCGGGCGACTCTTAGAAGGAGATATCGAGCATAGGCGTCTAGGATCCGAGGACCAAAAACGCCGTCGACCACATCCAGACCGACTTCCCCATCACGGCCGTGGCCATCTCCCAGGCCGGAAACGAGATCTTCTCGGGCGGCATCGACAACGACATCCGGGTGTGGGACCTGCGGCTTGCTTTTGCCCGACACCGGCATTTGCCTTTACTCGGCCAGGGCCCGAGGAGAATCAAAGAGAGAAGCCAGTTTCAACGCCCCTGCGATAGCCACCGTCAAAATCAAGACCAAGCCATGTTGATGTAGCCGAATCCCCTACCCCCATAAATGCGAGTTGGGGGCGTCGCTTCGGCGGCAAGAATTGATGTGAAGAAAGTCAAACGGGGTAGGCGACAGACTGGCAGGAGGAGGCGTTATAATGTCAAGGTTTAAGTGATACGCCTGAATAATAAGCTATTTACCAAGAACGTTTGAGCTGTTGTAAAACCTTTATCATGAAGGAATTATGTTATATATAAATTTTATGGCGGTTTGCGCTACCCCCTCAATTAGGGGTATGGCTTTTGAGGCGAAAGCGGCTTATACATACCTTGGGACGGAGTTACTTACTTTTACCTTTGACGATTAAGCGTTTTTGGTCCCTAATCAGTAAGTCTTCCAGCTATATAAATCGGCGCCCGTCCGGCTGCCGCCGCTCAAGACGCTGAACATCCTCTTCCCCCTTGCCGACTGAGAGAGAGCTGGCGCGCGCAGTTTTCTTGAGAGGGAAAGGAAGCGAGAACAAGATGGACTTTTGTGGTCGTAACTTGATGCGACGAGGCCCCGTCGAGGCACGCCGCCGCCGCTGGCAGGCGGAGGAGCAGCCGGCGTTGTGGAGGGAGTGGCAGAAGGAGGACCAGGAGGATGAGAACGAGGACGGGGAGCAGCAGACACAGGGACTCAGCTACATACCACACATCCCTCTCTGCCAGTGGGAAGTTCTCTGCTTCCCCAAAAGCGGCGGCATCAAGTCCGACATGTCCTGGCTCCGTCTCCTCCCCTGCAGCAACACGGGGGCGCCCATGGTGCCGTCGGCCTCGACGTACATTCCCGCGCCGGGGTCACGGCTCTTGGCGTTGCCAACCGCGGAACCGATCGCCACGGCAAGCGGGCAAAAAGCCGCTTCGGACGCCGCGATCCAGACGGCACTCGACCAAATCGCCACGCTCGGGCACGAGGACGCGACGGCGCCCTCAACTCTCCAGAGCTGTCTCAAGACGTCCGTGACGACTCGTCAGGAGAAGACTACGAAGCGGGTTAGCTTCGTCGACGGCCCCGACTTGGCCGTCTGCCTCGAGACGGGCCAGGCCGTGGAGCCGGTCTCCGCCGCCGTCGAGCGCTGCCGCCGCCGCGAGCAGGAGGAGCGGTACCGCTCCCTCTGGGGTAGGGAGCTGACGGAGCGGAAGAAGAGCCGGAACCTCAACGAGACAGTGGCCACGTTCTTGCCGTTGGCGCGCCGCGTCGCCTCGGACAGCAGGCGGGCGTTGACCCGCGCCGGTCCCACGCCGGACCCCCGCGCATCCGTCTCCGGCCTGTCCGACAGGGACCGGTTTCTGAGGGTCTTGACCAGTCAGCTCCGCCGGGCCGCCAACCTCCCCCCCGACTCGGACTGAGAGTCGTTCGGCGACGGACCGCACGATCCACCACCCCCCCCCCCCCCCCCATTCACCACTCCTTCAGGGGCAGGGCGTGTGCGAGTTGGCGGCGGGCGTGGGTGCTTGAACACGATTGGAGATTTGCTGGCCTTTCTCTTGTTTACTCTGCGAAGTAGGCTTCAATCCTTACTTGAGCAGCTTCGGTTTTGATATACCCACCCACTAGCAAGAGCCCATCAGGATATGGGTCGCGGCTTTGGCGTTGCAGCATTGCATCAGACTTTCAATGTTGGGGTCATGATAGAGAATGCTACACAGGGCATTGCCAGCTCAATCTGAACAAGTATTTTTTGTCTCTAAGTCTGGGGCATCCGTGAGGTGTGTACGTGCATGTAATGGCATCGACGGCTGTGAGGCCCTGCGAGGCATCCTTCGTGTATGCAATAAAACCCCTTGCCCTGCCCGGGATCCATGTCCTCCGCCGCCCTCGTCCATCATCATTTCCTGTCCTTGTGCTCGAGCCGACGACGCCTCCGCATCGCAGGCTTCCTCACTCGCGCCCCTCTCAATCCCTCACCGGCCCTAGCAGAGTCATGACCAAGTTAGCTCACACGACCGCGGGACTCGCGCGGGGGTAACGGGTGAGTTGAAAAGGCAGCGCTCACGCGTGCTCTTCATGTGTGTGCTCACCGATGATAACGTAGGCCGCTCAAGCAGGTGCTGCCGCCGCCGAGACCGCCCAAGCCCGCGTCCTTGAGCTCGCGGTCGAGGGCCAGTAGCCGTGTGGCGAGCCCTGCGCTCTCGGCCGAGGGGGCGTTGGACACGGCCGAGTCGATGACGGAGCCGAGAGACCGGGGAAACGAGGCGATGGAAGAGGTGGGGGACATGGAAGGGGGTGGTGGTGATGATGGACAAGGTTCAGGGGCGGCCGACTCAGAACGCTTCGACTTGTGGCCACACTGTCCATCTTCCTCAGCCGCTTGAGCCTTTCTCTTATGCGTGAGGGACGAGGCGTTTGTAGAAATCTCCACCGGCTCGCCGTCACGACCGACAACCTCCCACGAGAACCAAGACCTTTGGGTGGCGCCATCCGCCTGTCGGGCCGGGCCCGTTTCGGCGACCGGGTCCGAGCCTTGGACGCTGGTCGTGCCAAGGACCGTGTCTGAATATCGGGAGAGCCTGAGGAGGCGCCGCTCATGGTCGTTCTTGTCCAGGAGGTATGCCTGCAGGGGCAGGACCGGCGATGTCGAGGACGAGGGGGAGGAGCCAAGATTTGCTGGCAGGACGGGACACCCGACCTCTGGGCTGGGAGGCCGAGAAGGATCCAGCGCTCTGGTCTCGAGCGTCATCATCGGCAGCATTGGCGACTTGGTCGGGCTGGAATGGCGGTGCTGAGAAGCCTGGCAGGGCCCGAGGGCGAAGACACCGTGAGGCCTGTCACAGTGACTTTTAGGGGGGGCGTGGGAGATGCAGATGCACGTCTGTACAGCGCGAGTCGTGAAATAAACTTACAATGTGTCTCCTAGCGGAAGGCTGTCGAGGCTGATGCTGCTATGTCTGCTGGGCTGTGCCTCTGTCACCTCCCTCTTGCCGGTTGATGGTCCAGAGGCCTCGATGCCCCGAAGCGAATCCATGATGAGCAACGGGATGGGATCGGAAGGAGAAGTGCGGCCAGTACTGGGGATGACGAGAAAATCACTGGGAGTCAAACCCAGGCAAGATGGAATTTCAATGCGAGTCTTTATAGTACCGCATTGTTTGCGGATGGCGGAAAAGGAGCAGCCCCCGGGCTGGGAAAACGTCGTAGAGGAGTGGCCCTCTCTGGGAAGTCGACGTCAAGCCGCCGAGGAATCTAGGTGTGGTAGCCCAACCCGGCCGGCTGGAATTCGATGCCTCCCCTTTCCAAGAGGCCTCGTCTCCATGCAAGGCAACGGTGTGGCCGGCGGCAGAGCCTGCCCGGGGGTGCGCGGTTCGCCCACATTGCCTCTCTCCTCTTCCCTCTTCCCTGCAGAGGGCGAGGGCAACGACGATTCCATCCGCCGCCTCGACACAGAACGGAAGTAAGCCGCGTCCGACGACGGCCAACAGCCGGCGTCTCCCAGAGCCCCCGTACATGAGCAAATGGCAGGCCAGTGGTGGGAGAGCCCTGGGGATCCAGGTGAGACTGCTAGCGCCGACGCCTTCCCGCGGCAGGGGGTCAGGGAGAAGAAGAAGAAGAAGGCTTCATGTGTGGCGGTGCCCCGAGCGGACGGGTCCGGGGCGAACTGGCCGGGACCCGAACCGCCTGGCTGGGTCTGTCGACAAGGATGGCGAGCATGGAGCGAAGACTCTATGTATGTAACCGACGAGTCTCGGGCGGGGACGAGAGAAGAAGTTGAAAAGTTCTGCACAAGCGGACCCCGGTCCGGCACTGCGGACCGGACGACTCGTCGACTCCAGCAGCCCGGCCTGCATCTGTACCAGGCCGTCGGGATAGGCGGGCTGAAAAGTACATACAGCATGGCCCCCTTGACACATGCAGATATATGTGTGTATAAAAAGTATGTGGTTATGCAACATCGTGCGCGGCGGTAGGGCCCAGGGCGGCAGGGAGAAGAGTCGTCTCAACTCCAGGACTGTGCGGACAGTATCATTCCGTGAGACGGTTCAATTCCTCTGCGTTGTCAGTAAAGCAGCTGGCTCCAGCCTGAAATCGCATCGTCAGCTTGTGTGCGTCCCTTCAGCCGGGCAGGCCCGTCAGCACCGACGGCTTCCACGGGCGCGGCTTTGCCGCTGCTGTCAGTCATTTCGGCACTCGGGGGGCGATTCCAGAGTTGAAGAAAGGAGTGTGTATCAGGAAACAGCAAGGCCAGGCAGTCTGCATGCCGAGCATTACGAATTCTGTGTGTGCTGTCCGAGACAAATGCAAGTAAGGGCTTACAAACAAAGGCCATGAGAAGCAGAAGAAGCAAATGGCCCGAGAAAGCATGCGGTGGCAAGGCGGCAGGCCCACGCATGGGGTTGGCTCACGCGGCGCCCGCACGTCAACCTCGCTTCTTTTCTCAGTCCCGAGGGCGCGGCCCCCACAAGCAACGGCTCTTTAGGTATTCTCGTCGCGCCCCTGTCGTCTGCCGCTTCTATTTGGGTGGCCGAGGGCAGGCGGCGTCGATGGACATGGAATGCTGTGACACGGTCCTTGTGGCTGCTCGGAGGCGATGCATCACCCAGGCTCGTACGATGCGGCCCTTGGAGTCGGGACAAAAGGAAGCAAGGACAGGGAGGGGAGAGAAGGAGATTACAGGACGAAGAGCGTGCCGCGGCAAGGACGACAAGGGAGGGCCGTTGGCTGCAGTAGCCGAGACGAGGCTGCGGGGGATGAGGTGGGTGCTGCAGGAGACAGCTCTCAAGCACACGACTTCCGATGGCACGCCGCCAGCAGCAGATCTATCATCTGCCATGTCGGACGGGGGCGAGCTGGGCTACCGCTCGCGCGCTCGACGCGGCAAGGAGAGAGGGACATGTGCCGATAAGCAGGAGGCGAGCTCCGTGCCTCACGAAATCGGGCGGACGTGCCATTGAATATCCAGCCTGCATGTACCTCCCAGGCCCGGGGGCAATCAGCTTCCTGCCCAGCCGCAGCCGGTCTACCTAAGCCAGGCCGCCCTGCACCCATGTACGTATCCTGGAGAGGTATCCTGGAGAGGAGGCATCGAGGACCCAGCTGCTCGGATCTGTTGGCTACCTCTTGGCTGCCCCCCCCCTCACTCTCGCCCTCACCCTCGCATTCACCTACTTTAATTACTCATATCCGGGAGGCTGGGAGGCGTGTCGTGCCTGTGGAGACACTTCCCGGTACCGCCAGTGAGGGAAGCCCTGCCCCTGCGAACTTCAAGTTGGGGGTTCACTCCGGGTCGGCGAAAAGGAGAGGACGGGGGAGCGGAAGGGCGGTGGGGCGACGATAGGCCGACGACGCAACATTGACGACATGGACATAAGAGGGCAAGATGAGCGAGGCGAAGAGGCAGGCATCAATGGACGGGGGGAGCCGAGCAGCGAGAGGAAATGAGACGGAGAGAGGCTGAGGGACCACAGGGAAATGGAGACGGTCGGAGCACATGAGCAGCAGGTTGAGGTATAAAAGTGAAATATATACTTCACATAGATACAAGGCTTCATGAGGGATCCCGATGCCGCTGCAGACAGAGCAAGCTGTTGAGCACCCATCGGCTACTCTTAAAGTCTCCGTGATGCTGGGTATGATCCTCGAGCTCGATCGACAATGGATCCAGAACTTGCAATCCAGGGTCCAGATGACAGAGAACGCGGCGAGAAAAGAAGAAGTGGAAAGCGAGCTCTCTGTATCGAACATTACAAGGCATTGAAGTAGATGAGGGCGCCTTGACCGTACGAGCAATATACTGTGTAGAGTATATGTACATGTGAGCTGGAGGAATTCAATCATCAATCAGTAAGGGTTTTAAATTTTTATATTCGACAGTTGGAAGCCTTCTCGGCAGAACGACTATTTGACACTACAAGGTCTCCTAAGAACAGTATCCTATCAACCCCCTCAGACGCTTCCCCACCCGCCGCTCGTGCTTGAACTACATGTACGCATTAATTCGTCTTCAAGTTGATAATGAAAAGTTGCAATGGGCTTGTCCATGTCCATTCAGCCTTCTCAGTCTCGCCCAACCCCTCCCTTTCAGACATGTCATGTTGGGCGGGCGTCCACATCAACCTTGGATGCGTTGGCCACCTGATCGCGCAGCGCCAGAAAGAGGCCCTTCTTTGCACTAAGCATTTGTGCGCAGTAGGCAGCCAAGGGACCGTGCTTCCGTACTTTCATGAGCAGCTGCAGAGCGAAACGTGAACTTGTAGAAATCTGTGGAGACCATGACCAACCTGTCGAGGTGTAATTCACGTTGTCTACAGGCCGGTATACCAGCATCAATATGCACGATTCGCTCACGCTTTGCCTCCAACTCGGGAATTGGCGGGACCTTTTCAACTTGAAGCCACCGATACCTCCAGTCGCCGACCCTCCAGTATATTTTTCCATCACAGTCAAGTCATTTCGATGGTAATCAGATCCGAGTATCAGAGTTGAATTCTACATGAACGTTGGCTTGCACGTTCTTGCACTCATCTTCGGAGTGTATAATTGCCCAGTGCTTACATCGGTAGATAGTGGGGATAGTTGGCAGTGGGCCGAGGCAGGGAGGGTCATGTGACCACGATCGAATCGAGACAGCTCGCCGTCGTGGCGTCATGAAGCTTCGATAGGAGGCAGAAAAAGAACGAAGCAAAAGCCCGAAACGATGCCGCATACAGGGCAAGGATAGGCCGCACGCAAGCAACGGCGGAAAAGCCAATGGCCAAGCCCCCATAAGGGCCATCCGCAACGGCCGGCCGGATTGGTCTTACGTCTGACCGGCCCCGCGGACGGTCCGGCGCCGGGAGTCGCGGAAACGACGTCATGCAGCCAGAGCCGCGGCTGCGACAGTCCCAAAAAGCGGCCGGCGACCAGCCACCGAGCTCGCCCTTGTCCAGCACGACACAGCCGTCCCGATCCTCGCCCGCCTCTGCCCTCGCCCTCGGCCCCCTTCGCACGCCGCCTGCCTTGACCGACGAGGATTCTGCAGGACCGCCGCCGCCGCCGGACCGTCGCGACCCATGGCTTCCAAGAGCGGAGAGCTGCCGACCTTCACGGCCAGCGACTATGCCAAGTTCTTCGCCGCCGGCGCGCTGGCCGCCACGCTCACCCACGGCGTAAGTCCTGGCGAGATCCGCTGCTCCTCCCGTCCTCTTCGTCCCGTCCCGCTTCGACGGGGGCTGATGCTGACCGGCTCGAATCTTTTTTTTTCCCGCAGGCGGCGACGCCCATCGACGTCGTCAAGACGCGAATCCAGGTCGACGACGCAATGAAGGGCCTCAACATGCTGAGCGCGGGGCGGACCATCGTGGCCAAGGAGGGTGCGTCGGCGCTGCTGACCGGCTTCGGCCCGACGGCCGTCGGCTACCTGGTGCAGGGCGGCGCCAAGTTCGCCGGGTACGAGTACTTCAAGAAGCGGTACATCTCGATGCTGGGCGGGCCCGGCGAGGCCGTCAACCACCGGACGGCCGTCTACCTGGGCGCCAGCGCCACGGCCGAGTTCTTCGCCGACATCCTGCTGTGCCCGCTCGAGGCGACGCGGATCCGGCTCGTGTCGCAGCGCGGCTACGCCTCGGGCCTCAGCACGGGCTTCATGCGCATGGCGCGCGAGGAGGGCCTGCGCGGCTTCTACTCCGGCTTCGTGCCCCTGCTCTTCAAGCAGGTCCCCTTCGCCGTCGGCCAGTTCTCGACCCACGAGGCCGTCAACGAGCTCATCTTCCGCTCCATGGGGCCCGAACGAAAGGCCCGCCTGACGTCGCTCGAGTCCATGGCCGTCGAGCTGACGTCGGGCCTCGCCGCCGGCGCCGCTGCCGCCGTCCTGTCCCACCCGGCCGACACCCTGCTGTCCGCCATCAACAAGGGCGCCGGCGACAGCAGCCAGGGCGCCACCAGCCGCATGTTCCAGCTGGCCCGCGAGTTCGGGCCCAAGCGCCTGCTGCTGACCGGCCTGGGCCCGCGTCTGGTCATGACCTGCGGCCTCGTCTCCGGCCAGTTCGTCATCTATTCGCGCTGCAAGGCCCTGACCGGCGCCCCGCCCAGCATCGAGATCCACAAGGAGGCCTCGCTGTGACAGGATCCCGCCGGGACCGGACCAATGCCGGTCGAGCCGCGCGGCCTTGCATCCTTGGACACTGAGCGCTATACACGGAGTTGACGGCCGATAGGGAAACACCAGCGAACCATAGGTAGATTTATTTGTCGACGATAGAGATGCAGCTAGATAATTGATCCCTGCCTACCCATTAACGTTCTTTGTTGCTTCGCTCCGCGCTGATGTCGACCGTCGTCGAAGCGCAGCAGACAGACTCAGGTCCTAGTCTCCGGTATGATACAGTAGTGCAAGGGCAAGGACAGATATGCCACTGAGGACTCAGTACCTAGAAACCTTATGGGTGTACAGGACATAGACAACCGGACCGACCTACTTCTATGGCATCTTGCATCTACTGCATCCTGACAATGCATCACTGCCTCTC
Source organism: Cordyceps sp. RAO-2017 (assembly GCA_002591385.1). Classification (NCBI taxonomy): domain Eukaryota; kingdom Fungi; phylum Ascomycota; class Sordariomycetes; order Hypocreales; family Cordycipitaceae; genus Cordyceps; species Cordyceps sp. RAO-2017. Next base: position 51,486 of record NJEV01000008.1, read on the forward strand.
CCCAGGGGTCGACGGCTGCACAGCCGTCTCTTCGTCGACATCGCATGTCGAGTGCGCCCCCCGGAGCATCGTCACCGCCAAGCCCGCCGCAAGGGCGTCCTTGCACGTCTTTCATATGCAGCGCTCATTCTGGACAAACTGCCCGATGCGACGATGTCTTCGATGCCCTAGCCCCCTCTGAGCTGTTTTCCAGGTCAGCGTCTTGACTTGCTCTGACTGGCATGCCCTCTTCGGGACGCTCCACATGCTGGACGAAGACGACGAGGCGAGGCGAGGATCAGGGCGTCGGTGAGCGTCTCTCACCAACCACGCGGACGTGCGAGATCTGCGTTCGCGGCTTTCCGGCCGGCTCGTCTCGAGATACCAACCGATGAAGAGGGCGGTCCGGGCCATGACGGCGGCTCCGCCGACCGAGGCTTTCCAGCGGCAAGTCAAGCTGGTACTCGGGCTTGCGAATAATGCCTTGACTCTTGGGCGTAGGGAATTGAGATGACGTTCGCCTGCTCTCGCCCAGACCTTTTGTCGGTGCTCAATCCGGGTGATGAGGACCGACGCTTCGAGGTCCTTGTGGCAGCATTTTGATCCTCCCGTTCTTGCTCACTAGCACACGTTCCGGATGCTATCGCGTCACGATAAAATGCCATCATCGGTAGGTTGTGTTTTGTATGAAGTCCAGAATGTCGATATCAAGTCGTCGGGCAGAGGCCCCCTAGTCCGCCTTGTGGGGAAGACTTCAATGACTGGCGAATCCAGACCTCGCTCACCGATTGCGATGCAGCTTCTATTCCCGTTTTGTCGAATTGCGGCGCGCAATTGGACAAGCAGCGTATCTAGTTTTCGCAATTTGTTCTGATTCTTGGCCTCCCACTCCTGAAAGGAAGGTCTAGCATGATAGATCTTGACCTTGTCGAAGGTTCCTTGCGCGTGCTTGCCGCAAATTGACCAAGGTGTTCTGCCGAACTACAGCTATGGTATGTGAGGACTCGCTCGTATTCTTGCCGTCGATATCTTCAATTCCGCCGCAGTCGACTGAGCCATCGGCGAAAAGCACTTGGCGTGGCCCCCGGCGGCTCTGTCTTCAGACGGCCTCACGAGCCATAGCCTGCCCGTCCTCAAGGCCAAAAATTGCTGTCTTACAATCTCGCCGGCGGTCTCACCACGCGGGTCGTAGCACGCATCCACCTCGAAACGCATCACATAGCCAAGGTCTCCAGGCTGGTAGTGCAGGGCGCAGTGGTGCCCAATGCTCGTGCGGACTGGAGAAGGGAACCGGGCAAAAGCTAGCTCAAAAGAATGGTCCCAGTCAGAGGCCCGGTATGGCCGGACAATCTTTCACATCGCTCGATGAAGAGTGATTTTTTGACTGAGTCGAGGCGGATACGAAAAGTATGACTCTTGACACGTCCGCCGCAAAAGTCGAATAGCTGCTTGATTGTGGTTCTGTCGGTGATATATGTCCACGTCATCGAAGTGGAAACCAGGTCGCATGCAAGCCGCGGCCCGGAAGAGCGGTTCGATTGGAGACGATGGAGAGCGCGCCGCGTTCTGGTCCCTGAAGTGAAGTCTTCTTCTACTCCTGGGTAGGGTGGCAGGGAGAGGATGCCCCCGCCATATCGCTGCCCAGCCTATTCATACATGACCGATAAGCACGGTAGATCGAGTATGATGGCGGCAAGGGACACCGACCAGGGACGGCCAGGGCTCGATCCTGGCAGCTCTGCCGGTTATAGCTGCATAGCAAGTCGCTTGGTGGCGCACTGGTGACTGGAGTATCGGATGGTTGGAGAGCAGCATGCTTGATTATGTGTGTTGGCCTGCGGTGCTCTATCCCCTTCCGTGTCCAGGAGAAGCGGGTTGCCAGGCGGCGATTCATTATTTGTGATGACGGGAGTCGTTCCCGGCACCGGATGAGCAACTACTGGGGCGACGGCTCCTCAGGCGCGGAACCATGGCCTGGCTCCCTTGTCCGAAGAGAGCCCGACTATGGAGGCCAAGTTGGCAAGGCTCGTGAGCCCGTCAGGAACTCGAGTGCCGTGTCGGCACTTTGGGCCTTGGTCATCGTGAACATCTAGAAGAACTCTGGCCGGGGGGAAGGGTGGCCTGAGGCGACAAGGCCACAGATGAGTCAGCCGTGTTGTTCCATGACGGTCAGCCGAGAGACTCAGCCCGTGGCCGCCTTGCCACCACGTCCATGTCGTCGCAGGCTGCAGCAGGGGGACTCAGAAGCAATCTCGCCGGGGCGCCCGAGCGCAGGGACGAAAGAAGGAAGATGACGGCGAAGCACGACAAGTTGACAACAACCCATGGTTTGGCGGCCGCGTCTCAGAGCAAGCGCGCGTGTCGAGCACGCAAGGAGTGCCGGAGCATGGCCAGGGAGGCGGCGACTGGTTTGGCAGTGGGTCGCCACCAAGGGCTCGGAGCGGTTCGTGGCCTGGAATGCCGGACTCTGCTGGCGAGGCGCTGCGAGGGCGAGGATTGGCTATTGCCGCCTGTTCCCGGGCATCCAATGTCTTTCACCAGGCCGATCGGTGCGGAGAGGCGGACGGGAGGCTGGCCACACTGTACGGCTACTTTGGAGGCACTCGGGAGCCTGGCTGGGCAAGATGCGAAGGTCGGAAGTCAGAGGCACAAAAGTGCTGCTGCTGTGCGGCCTCTGATCGGTGCCACCCTCGTTTCGGTCTAGTGGATCGAAGGGAGCTGGGGAGCACCGGGCCCGAGGGTGGCATCGGGGCCGGGGGATCGAGTTGTCGGCTTTTTGCGTATAAGCTTATTATTGCCAAGTGCTTTGCTGTCGACAGCAAGACTGGGATCAATGGCAAGCCGCCAGGTTTTGTGCTTGCGAAGCAGAAGGGGAATTGTGCCAGCCATCACTACCTACTGGGAGCGAGATGGGCGTGCTTTTTTCGTTGACCGGTGCGCAGGTACCTGCTGAGTGCCGAGGACGGTGCGAGGAGCACTGACAGCCATGAAACCACAGGCGCCCACAAGGTGGGAACGGACGGCTGCGGCTAGGGTGGGTATGGCGGCATGGGAGGCAGTAGGGGAGGATGCACCCATGATTGATCTACAATTTGCCCGCCGACTAGACGCCCATAATAATTCCTGGCCTGCTTACTGGGCAGACTGCCCTGACTGCTAGCCTTGGTACTACAGCTGGTAGTACTCGATACCTGCCAGCCGTGCTCGTCTGGGTCTTCCCTCCCTCGGGTCAGTACTAGTAGTACCTTGATGCTGATACAGAGTGGTACAGGTACCTGTTCACATGGCAAAGATGATGGTGCTTTGTGAGTTTCTCGGATGCCACCGCAGCGCTCTGTGCCCTGGCCTCCGGGGAACGGCAGGAGGCGCACTGTACCAAAGTAGCACGCACGTTGTAGGACGACGCAAATCCCCACCACTAACCGGATTGGTACTGTCGCCTCGGGGCATTGTTCCGCCAGCCGGGCGCTTTCTTACATGCAGCAACATTGACCGAGAGGCATCAGACAGAAGCGGAGGCCGGTGCGAGCGGCCAGCTTGGCCAGTACAAGCAAAAACCGGGGGCGGGGGCCTGGGCCGGACAAGTTGACACCTTGGCCATGCCTCCGGCCAGAGCCAGATGCCCCAATTCCCTCTCGAACGGCCTCCTCCATCGATCGGCCCCTTGGCCTCTAGAGCCCTTGGACCCCTCTGGCGCCTCGCTGGAAATGCGGGCCTTGATCATCCTCATCAACCCAACGTTTAGGCCACTTCATCTTTTTCCCACTCTGACACGCTGTCTGTCCCTTGTTCCCACTTGGTGGGCTCTCTGGGAGGCAGGTACTTTTTTCCTTCTGTTTGGGCCCTCCACCGCCAGCCAGTGAGGCTGAAGCGCAGCCCCTGTGCCCACTGCCCAGCGCCCAGCGCCCACGGCCACTACCCAAGTGTCCCCCCCGGGCCCCCTTGCGGCCCTAACCAGGACCCGCCCGGAGCTGGAGGCTTCCCCCCTAAAGCCCCTGCTGACGGTCACTTCCATTTTCTCCAAGTACCTCATCGGCCACGACACCCCCGGACTTGGAAGCCTCATCCTCTCTTCAACCCGTTTCTGTTCGTCTAATGATACCAGCGTCCTCTCGCCTCCTCGCCCCCCCTTACCCAGTCGGCTGCGAATCCCGACTTCCGTTCCTTCCTTAATCATCTCCTCCGCCGCCTTCCACCGTCTGGTGAATCCGCAAGAAGCGCCCGCCGAGGCACGCATCGCTCGCGGCCTCATCCGTCACCGACGCGGCCGACCAACCAAACAAGCTTCTCGCAGTTCGTCCCTCCCGCGAGGCTCCATCTATCCATCCGTTCGCTTCATTTTCGCCCGTCCGCTAATCCAACGGACAGCCTGACGTTCAGATTTCGACCGGTTGCCGCATCGGGAGCACGCCTATGTCCATGTCCTGGATTCGATCCCTTTTCCTCTCCTCTCCTCTCTCTCCTCGCCCCCCTCGCACCACCTAGGCAGCCACCATCCAGCACGATGGACGCCGCATCCTCCGCCCGACGGCCCGCTCCCCGAGACGACTGCGAAGGCGACTCCTATGTTCTCGAGATAGCCCCAGGCGTCTCGCCACGCCATGTCGCCGACCGTCTCGGCATTCGATACCTCGAGGCTCTGCCGCTCCACGGCCATCATCTTTTTTGCGCCCGCAAAGCCGACTACGACATCGTCGAATATGAGATACACGAGTTGCGCCGGAAGCGAGACGCCGGAGCGGTCGACATCCTCGACAATGTCCTGCTGTCAGACAAGCAGCAGCTGCGGCAGCGGGTGAAGCGCACGATCCCGCCTCTCCAACATACCGACTTGCGTTCCCGGAAGCCCCTTGGCGCTCCTGTGCCCCAAGCCGTCAACGCCCAGACCACCCTCATGCAAACGCTCAACATATACGACCCCATATTCCGAGACCAGTGGCACCTCTTCAACACCATCTCTCCTGGTCACGATGTCAACGCCACGGGCCTTTGGCTCGAGGGTATCACGGGCTCAAACGTCACCGTCGCTATCATCGACGATGGCCTTGACATGTACAGCGACGACCTCAAGGCCAACTATTTCGCTGACGGCTCGTACGACTTTAACAGCAACAAGTCGGAGCCCAAGCCTCAGCTGTCCGATGATAAGCATGGCACCCGCTGTGCCGGCGAGGTTGCCGCCGTTCGTAACAACGTGTGCGGAGTGGGCGTGGCCTACGACGCGCGCGTGGCCGGCATCCGCATTCTCAGCGGGCCCATCAGCGACGCCGACGAGTCCAAGGCCATGCTCTACCAGAACCAGCATAACCAAATCTACTCGTGCTCTTGGGGTCCTCCCGACGATGGCCGATCCATGGACGCCCCCGGCATCCTCATCCGAAGAGCCATCCTCGAAGGCATCCAACAAGGCCGCGGCGGCCTGGGCTCTCTCTTCGTCTTCGCCAGCGGCAATGGAGCCGCCAGCGGGGACAACTGCAATTTTGACGGATACACAAACTCCATTTTCAGCATCACCGTCGGGGCCGTCGACCGCGTCGGCGAGCATCCCTACTACTCGGAACTTTGTTCCGCCCAGCTCGTCGTCACCTACAGCAGCGGTCACGCCGATCACATCGTGGGTCCCCCTTCATTGCGTCGGTCCTCGTTCTCGTGCCATGGCCACGGGCTAGGCTAACCCACCGCAGCACACGACGGATGTTGGCACCAACGCATGCACAACGACGCACGGCGGCACCTCTGCTGCTGCCCCCCTCGCCGCTGGCATCTTCGCACTTGCCATGCAAGTCCGGCCAGATCTGACGTGGAGAGACTTCCAGTACCTGGCAATGGATACGGCCCTTCCCGTCAGTGCCCAAGCCGACAGCTGGCAGACGACGGCCATCGGCAAGAGGTTTAGCCACTACTTTGGATACGGCAAGATCGACAGCTACGCTCTCGTGCAAAAGGCCAAGTCGTGGGTCAAGGTCAAACCCCAGGCCTGGCTTTTCTCGCCCTGGGTGCACGTCAGAGCGGGCATTCCCGAGGGCTCTCACGGCCTCATCACCTCCCTCGAAATAACCGACGAAATGATGAGGAAGGAAAACCTGGCTCGCATCGAGCATGTGACGGTCACCATGTTTGTCAACCACACTCGACGCGGCGACCTGAGCGTCGACCTTATCAGCCCGGCCAGGGTGGTCAGCCATATTGCGACGGCTCGACCCCAAGACGATCACAACGGCGGCTACGACGGCTGGACTTTCATGAGCGTCGTTCACTGGTAGGTCGAGCATTGAAGCATGGAGACGCTCCTCTAGAGAGTACAGGATCACTGATGACGCAAAACACCCAGGGGCGAACTCGGCGTCGGCACCTGGAATCTGGTTGTGCGCGACGTCAACGTCAACGCGCATAACGGCACCCTAATCGACTGGCGCCTGAAGCTCTGGGGAGAGGCCATCGACGCCAAGAAGGCCTACCCGCTCCCCATGCCCAACACGACCGACGACAACGACCACGACAGGATCACATCGACGGTGACCGGGCCCGTCGAAACGTCGCCACTGGGACCGCCTGGCGAGTTGCCCACGAGCATCAGCCTTCCGACAGATCATCCAGAGCGACCGACGAAACCCGGCCCGTTGCCCACCAGCTCCGCGCCGGGCGCAGCGCCCACCGGCCCCGGCGTGCCGCCTGGCTTCTCGCCGGGCAAGCCAGGTCCCATCTGGATCTACGGCGCATTCTGCCTCATCATCGTCTTCTGCATCGCCCTGGGCTCGTGGCTCTGGATTGCCCGACGCCGTCGGCTGAGAAACCAGGCCCGTGACAACTACGAATTCGAGCTCATCGACGAGGAGGAGCTGGAGGCCCTGGAGGGCGGAGAAAAGGACGGCGGTGGCGGAAGAAAGGGACGACGAACCCGGGGCGGAGAGCTGTACGATGCCTTTGCCGGCGGGAGCGACGATGAAGACGACGCCGTGGACAAGTACAGGGATCAGTCGTCGGAGAGACTGGTGGGGTCGGATGAGGCCGAGGCCGAGGCCGAGCAGTACGTGGTGGGCGAGGAGACGGACGACGGTGACGACAACAGCGTGGCGGGCGACCAGGCAGACGCGAGACTCCTGGAGCGCGATCGCAGGTGAGGCGCGGGGTCGTAGGGACGGGCTCCCTGCTCTCGAAGGAGGTGGTGGCGGAGGCGGCGATGACGGCGGGTGGTGAGCAGGTTGGTCGGTTGGTTGGTTGGTTGAGTAGTAGGTTGGTCGGTCAGACGGTAGGTTGATCGGTCGGTCGGACGGTTGTATTCCTTATGCCCTCCAGAGACCCAAGGGGGCACGCAGCGCCATAGGCAGAGGCCAGGGTTAGGCCCCCGTTATTCATTCACCCTCGTCCACCTGCTATATATGTATATACACAAGGGTCCAATACGGAAAAAAAGAGTCGGGCCTCTCCGTCTTTCCAGCCTCAGCTTCGCAACCTTTCCACCTTGTATTCTTCACCTCCGACGATGCGTGTCGAGGGTCCCGATGCGTTTGTATCGCGCGAAGTGGATGCGCGTGTGCCATCTCTTTCCGCGGCGCGGCGTGTCCGTGACCACGGGCGGGTACGCGAGACTTTTCGTGTCCCGTTCCCATCGACGGTCGGCGTGGTTCCGTCGAGACGCGAGGCCGGGCTGCGACGTGTAGGAGGCGAGATGACGAGCAAGAAAACGTGGGAAGATGGCGGGCCGGCGGGCCGGTTCAGGCGGCACCGACGAGGCCGGCGCCGCCGCGGTCCATTTCCTGGATGTAGCGCTCCCAGACGTCGGCGACGCCGCCGTAGAAGGCGACGTGGGCGTCGGCCAGGCCGCCGAGCTGGGCCTTGAACTCGGCGCGCTTGATGCGCTCGAAGTCGGCTACCTCGCGCACCACCTCGTCGTCGAACATGTCGCTCGTGTGGCGGGCGTGCTCGACCTCGGTCGTCAGCTCCTCGACGCGCAGCTCGAGCTTGCGGGTGCGCTCGCGGCGGGCGCGCTCGTGGTCGACGCCGCGCACGTCCTCGATCTTGGCGCGGATGAAGCCGCCGGCGCCCGAGGCCGTGTGGCCCGACTGCAGCGTGTCGCGCTCCGTCGTCGACTTGTTGAGGTACTCGGTCAGCTGCTCGTAATCGAGCTGCTTCTGCTCCCGCGCCCGCAGCAGGTTGCGCAGCGACAGCGAGTACGCCTGCATGTCGCGCAGCGAGCCGAGGTAGTCCTGGTCCGTCAGGTCGCGGAGGTGGCGCAGGTGCGTCGCCGTGTCCTCCACCGAGGCCGCGAAGGCGTGCACTGCCGCCTCCACGCCGGGCTCGAGCGTTATGAGCTTCTGGAACTGCTCCGCCAGGTCCTTAAGGTCCGTCTCCAGGTCGGCCTCGCGCCGGACCACGCGCGCCACCACCTTCTCGATGTGGCCCAGGTCCTCGTCCAGCTTGTCACTCTTGTCCTTGACCTCGATGAAGCGCCGGTCCGGCTTGTGCACCTTGGTGAAGGCGTTGATGAAGGTGTCGGCAAAGTTGTCGAAGACGCCGCCCGAGCTGCCCTGCTCGGCGCCGAGGCTGGCGCGCGCCCCGCGGCTGCGCATCGTCGCGTTCCAGTCATGGCTCTCCAGGAAGGCGTGCAGGATAGGGGCGCGGCGCAGCGTCGGGTGCAGCGAGAGGCGCGTCAGAAAGCGCTGGAGCGAGTGGGCGCGCCGGACCGTGAAGTCGGGGCCGAACCGGTCTCCGCGCACGTACTCCATCCGCTGCTTGTCGGGGAGGGGCGGCACGGCGGCGGCGGGATAGTCGCGCATGAGCTGCTTGTAGAGGAAGACAAAGTCGGTGAAGCGCCGGCGGACTGTCGTCATGTGCTTCTGGAAGGATGGAAAGGTGGACTGAAGCAAGAGAGAAACGCCGCGTCAGCACGGGGTCAATCCAAGGATGGGTGGGGGAGGCATACATTTGTAGTGATGAGGTACGAGACAAAGGCGTCTTTGCTGCCGTCATTCTCCTTGAGAGGCGAGCTCACGACGCACTCCAGCCTCTCCCCTCCCAGAAGCTGAGCCTCTTCGTCGGCATCCAAGGTATGGCCCGGCTCCTCGGTGGGGGGCATCGAGCGCGACGTTTGGTCGTGGACATGTTCGCTCCAGGAGACGTTGGAGAAGTGGTCGTGGTCCGTTGCCGTCATGGCGGCCTGTGAGGGCAGATGCGGTCGCTTATCGCGAGAAGCCGAGTCCGGGGGAGTGCGCGTTCCTCCGTCCGTTTCTCCCTGACCGGCTGGCCTATGCCTTGTCCGTGCGGTTCGAGCTGGGCGAGAAGATGAGGATGAACGAACGTATGTCGCGGTACGCGGGAGTCAAAGGCTAGGGTACAGGATAGATGGGCGAGCGGTCGAGAAGGAGGGAATGACAGTAGAAGGATGGGGCTGATGAGGCTGATGAGAGGAGAGAGCAGTGGCCGGCGATGATGGCATCACGCCAATGTGGGGGACGGGTGTCGACGAGGCCGAGAACGGGATAAGCGAGATTACGTAAGGCGATGGGGCTGCTCGGCTCCAACGTGACGACAGCTCAACTCCTGATAGGCCGAACTTCGAAGTTGAGCTGAAACATGACCTGGCAGGCTAACAACAAACAGAAACCCATTTGTTCATTCTTTATCGAAACGCCCCTATTCTCCCGCTGCAAAATCAAGACAAACAGCGAGATAATAAATCTCATGCATTTCAAAGGACTACCTTTTAAGCCTTGGCCGAAAGCGGCTGCGAATCATCGCCATCAATCGGACTTTGTCAGACGCTACATACGGGACGCACGAAGCTCACTCGCTGCTTCAGGGGCAGCCATTTTAAATGGCGATCAACTTGACAAGTAAATGCAGCTGCTTGTGTTCGTATCTACATAGATCCCTGGTGTAAGTATGCATGTGATCTGGAGCGAAGGTAGTGCACATACGTGTATGTACATGTACTTCTGCTGCCTGTATGAGGTATCAGTGCATTCCTCCACGCATCAAATTCACGCGGGACTGGTCAACAAAGGACATGTTTGCACGTTCGATCCAATTAGGTGGTGTGGGTAACACATCGGCGTCTTTGGAAGTTGATCACAATAGCCGATGGTGCAAACTCCTGCAAGCTTCAGGATGCTTTTGAAGTCTACTGCCTCCCGGGCCCGCCGAACGGATAGATCATATATCAAATATCAAATGAGCATGCTTCTGACGCTGGAGCAAGGCAATAGCCGACAGTCGGGCTGCATTCGTTGGGACAAGAGATGCCACCGTTCATCTACCCGTTCAGCAGCCACGGCACGGCCCGGCAGCGCAAATGCTTGGCCTTGGAAGGAGGCAGAAGCGGAAAAATCGCGTGCCGTTAGGAAATTACCATTCCTTATTTGACTTTTCCTCGCCCTTGGATATGCAATCGACGCTTCCGCCGGCGAGTCATCGCGCTGGGGCGTAAATCGAAGATAGGCTGCTCTGCCCCCGTGCTTCGCGACACAATTCGCGTGTCTAAGCAAGGTTGACTCAATTTCAGTCAACACGAGGCAATCAGCCCATATTCCTGAGCCACGTGTTGCGGGTTTAAAAGCATTAAGTTTCCCACCTTCGCCACCGGCAATATCAGACGAGTTGGCACTGAAAGGCACGATATACACACGTACTATGTGTACGTACATACATGCGAAACTGAGTGGTCCCGGCAGCGGGCCAGGGGAGCAATAGCCTCCTATGCGAACTTCCCACTACTCAGATGTCATGTGAAACTCAAAATGCCCCATAGTTTACTTGATGCTCACGTAGTTTATGATAAGACTAATACTAATAGTGCAGTTCCGTCGGTCACCGTTACCAGGATAATAGCTGTTATTCCCTTTGTGTTCCTCTTATCCTGAACTTAACGGGCAGATCCGCCTGTGTACATATCTGTATACTGCCAAGGAAAGCATTTACATAGTTACATGTTGCTTAAATGCCATCGCGTCTTGTGACACCCTGTAAGCCGAGCTTTGATGTGTGGGACTGGAGGGTATGTATGTATGTATGTATGTACATATATTCAACATCGTTCTTCGCTCCGCATGCAGTAAGAGCCGAGGATGTCAACGTCAGTATCGACAGCTTGATTCTGTAATACCGCAGCTGCGTCGCTTCTTTCAATACAATGTGGGGAACGGCCACCCGATTCGAAGAGACCTCACCACCACTCACTCCTGGTGACGCGGTGAACTAGATATCGAATTTTTTGCTGCCTCCTCTCTGTATGTACGTAGCGCCTCGTTGCCAGTTTGATACGTTCTCGGCGGTCTTGAAGCCGGATATCACATTACGTCAATTAAGTACATACGAGCACCAAAACATGATATATATAAGTCGCCGCCAAAATCTAGTGTCGTCGGGTAACAAGAGGCCTCAGAGCTCGAGACCTCTCGTCGCCTCTAATATATACTTTTCTGTCCCGACCTCGAATCGCCTCTTGGATTCCGCTGCGTGTCACTGCGCTTTTTGCCAAATATATCTCGAGCTCGACCTATCACACTATGAAGCTCACCACATTCGCCCTCGCTTTCCTCGTCGGGTGCGTCCTCGCAGAGCGGCCCGAGGAAAGACCCTCGAACCGAGCGCAGCGCAGGATTTTGAAGCGCTCAGAACAAGAAGGGCAGATCTGGGCCGAAATAGAAGATAACGAGCAGTATCGAATCTGCGCCGAGGAAACCTTGCCCGATAACCCCTGTGTCAGAGAGCTTTTCTACCTGCAGGGATCGGTGGGAGCATTTCGACACAACTGTCTCGAAGGGGACTTGAGCAAAGGCGTGGGTATTCAGGTTCGGCACGGCTATTACCCTGCGAATATATTCCCCCAGGGACCTCAATGTGGAGTCAACGAGGGTCTTGTGACGAAAATGACTCGAGAGGACTATGAAATCGTCTGTGAAAAGTGTATCGGTCCGACGTCATGGGATCCCGCCGGCACCGAGCCAGCATTGACATTTATCGAGAACGATGAGTAAAGGCCGGACAAGTGACACGCTGCAGCCGTCTCATCTCAATACATATAGATTCAAGCAGATTTAATGGATTACGCCTTATGACTTTCGCGGGTTCGACCGACGAGCTCGCCAAGGGTCGCAATGAGCCCAAAGCCATATAGCCCGCCCTAGCAATCTGTAGAGTGTCCCACTACTGCCTCTTATTAGCGCGATAGTTACGAGCCCGATTTTCCAGTTTTCATCGCACACAAGGCGCAAACGTCGCTCCTTCAACCCCTATCTACAAGACGTTATTGCATTGCGCGGTTTGAGCAACGATTGACGAGCAGGAAACCCGCCGCCCACCACTTAACCGTGTTGAATTCGGGCGTCGAGGATCGTACACCACGCAAACGTAAAGCACGCGCATTCTAGCAATTAAAGCTACAAGTGGCCCTATATATCCTAGTTCGCTGTCAAGGGGTGGCAGACCGAAACTTTCCACCCCGCGTACAGGCTTCGAGCAAGTTGAAAGAGTCTTATAACCTGAGACTACATGTAAAGGTCTCAGCATGGAGGTTTATGCCACAACGAGCCTGAAGCAATAAAGCAACGCCCTAATGGAGAATGTATTGGAGCTTTCACTTCTGCCTCTTGTTGGCGCAACGCTAAGAGCAACATAAAGGGTTGGACCTTCACAGAGAGCACGTGACCTGATTGAGTGCCCCACATGCGGGTGATGTTCGCGAGGCGACGCCTCCCCTACGGTAGCGGTAACCTGGCTTTCTATTCATCATCACAATCAACTCTGCATTCCGCACCGTTTTCTACGAGGCGCTATGAGTCGGAAGATGTTGCCTCTTGACACGCAGTCACACGAATCGAGAAACTCTCTGGAAGGATGCCTCACCTTCAGAAGCTTCGCTCCTCTTGCGTCTAGTACCTGGATCATCATCATCGAATCCACACCATGTTCATTCAATTTTCCCTCACAACAGCATATGAATGATTTGCGGTATTGCGGTAAGTTCAATGTGTCAGACCGTCGAGATTCTACTAAGGAAGCTTCTTCAGTGACTCACGTTTGCCGTCACGGCGATTCACTTCATGTTTGCAATCTTCATTGAACACAGTGATTCATTCACTTTTCGATCTCGATTACAAAAAGCCTACAACCCTTCCCTGTTCCACATCCACCTTGCATCATCAAACCTATCGCAACCAAGTTCCAATTTTAGCATACAGGCAAAGGAGAGCGACTTACCCAAGACGAGTTGATCCTCATTCGTTGCCTCCTTGCCCGTCCTTTATTCTTGTCTTCTTCCTTGCCGTATCACCCAACCCTTTCTGTTCTTTCCATTACCACCTCAACATGTCTGGCGAAGCATATCCGGAACCTTCGGCCTCAAATGCCTCTCCAAGCTTTCGCAGACCTGTGGCCGACTCCTACAAATATAGCGAGCGTGGCCGATTTAGGATTAGCAACATCAAGTACCGCGTCGCAACTCCCCCGGCACGCCCGTTGCCTTTCACTAAAGGACGTGACGAAGCTACTGGATCTCTGGATCGTGAATTCAGTCTCAAGATAAGTGATGCAGAGAGGGCGATCTTTGAGCGCCATGGCATCACCTGGGACATGGACGACATAGATCAATGGCAACATGGCGAAATAATCGACCGCACACGGTTTCCAATATTTGGGACTGAAATCTGTACGCGCTCGATTACCAACATACCATTGACTAAAGAGCTCACCCTCCTCATCACCGCTCCTTGGAGAGAAGATTCGCCCACTGTGTTAACTATAAGCTCGCTGGCCCGAAACGACAGAACGAGGTTTATTCTATGTCGATGTTTCGGTTGTTTATCACTAACGATTCGGTTAGGAAGAAAGAGCGCAGTATCGCGGTGTCGTCGATAGACGGCGCCAGATACTGGTCCAGCGCTTCCCTGCGCCCAAGTATGGGCTGGAAAATAACCCGGATCGATGCCGAAATAGGAATCCCGGTTAGAACCGCGGTCATTGACCGGCGACCTACGTTATTCGACCTGGAATATCGCTCTCTCTATTTGCTTTAAATTTATACGATAACTCCTTGCTGATATGCAGGAGAATCGTGGGCGATTCCCCGAGGCCACTTGGCCGGACATCCGTGAAGGATATGTCCGCTGGCTTAGAAAATTTCCGGGGAACAAGACGATGAGGCAAGGGTTTGCCGTGGTGCCAATGACGCCGGCGAATAGGGGGCGCCAGCCTGTCGAAACAACCACTGTACAAGGTTAGCACTGCGTCTAGAGCCGACTGTTGGGTTCTTCAACCAGTTCAAGACCGTTTCGTTCGTCAGCCGCGATACCCGTCTTTCCCAGAACGGTAGGAGGGACTTCACGATCGTTGGTCGCAAGGCCGAACACCCTTTCGCAAGACCGGGAGATTCGGGCGCCGTTGTTTCAAATGCGGATGCAGAGGCTGTTGGGCTTCTCTGGGGTGGACTGAGACCGCAGCAATCTCACTCGGGTCATTGTATCCTGGTGGCTCACCTTGACAACGTGCCAAATCACATCAAGGCACTTTATAAGGGGGAAATTACAGATATCCGTATTGCTCGAGATTGATTAGTCTGTCAAAGGCATCGATCGGATTGGTCAGTCGGAGGCCATGATCAGATCGGTCGGTCGGAGGCATGGATCAGATTGGTCGGCCCTACCAGCCGCAATACGAGTCAGACGAGAGTGAGGAGAGCGCGACGAGAGCAAGGACGGCGTGGTCAGTGACGATAGCGACGCCTGGGGCGACGAGGATTAGTGGCGCCTCAAGCGTTGAACGAGGGCGGGAATGGCGTCCGACGAGTGAGTGCATGGCCCAATGTATCGACCTGATCACTATTGCAAAAGTATACGCGCACATAGGTACCAGTAGCTACCTGAGACGGCCTTGTTCTCTGTTTTGTCCGACAGCAAGTGGGTGGCAGAGCGTCTTGACAGGTGGGCTGCATACTTGTACATGTATTTCGGTATGTAGACAGGGGCAAGTAAAGCGAGGCACTTTCATAATACGGTGTACGTGTGTGGACTCTTATTAGGAGAAAGCAGAGGTTGAATAAATCATTGCGATCGAACGCTGTCGTCCGCCCAGTTTCCAGATGACCGTTTGTTAGAATGTCCCGCGCTGGTTCGCAAACATTATCGTCGGCTGCATATCCATTGTTCCGGTCCTGGACGAGACTAAGCACATTAGGCCACAGCCCAGATAGGCCTGACTAAGTGCATACAGTCTTCGGTCTTGAATTCTTCAACACAACATTCCCTCTCACCTGGCCCAAGGCCAAGCCGGACCCGCGGCTCCTACGAACCACGCATCTTTCAAACCTTCGTCCTTCGGTTCCAAAGGACCCTTGAGCACCAAGCAAATCCTCTCCCCCGCGATCAATTTCCTCGAAAGCTGCCTGAAGAGATCTTCACTATGTCTCGGCAGCCATACTTCCCCCCTCTCGGGATTCGTCCGGCATTCCACGCCACGAGGGCAAACGTAGCCGTCAGCGAACCAGGTGCTGATGGCAGCTTGGAGAAAGGGGTCGGTCGAGTAGGTTTCGAGGTAGATCCGGGCCTCTTGCGCGAGCTGCCAGGTCGAAAGGCCCCAGCTCTTGATGTTTTCCGAGATGCGGGTGATGACCTTGACCTGGCGCAGCCTGTCGGCTTCGTTTTCCGCCGAGCAGGCGTAGGTCTGGTCGAAGCGCCAGGTCTTGCCGACTTTGAGCACCGGTGACCGCAGCGCATTCTTGTCGGAGAAGAAGAGCGTGAGCAGGCCGGCCTCTCGAGGCTCTACTGTGATCGATAGCCTCGGGTTGTGGTCGTAGAAGCAGAGCCAGCCGGTGGAGTTCCAGTGATATAGCAGTCTTTCCCACGCGTTCCAGGTACGGTCCCTGGCCCATGCGTTCCAGTCATCCGGGTGACTCGACCTCCCGACTTTGACGAATGCTTCGTTGATTTGTATACCGTAGTACCGCTCCCATCGTCGGATGACATCTATAAGAGGAGATATCAGAGGCAGCCAGACTCGGTCCAGCCCATCTTCCAAACAGTCCAGCGTCCTGTCGCCGCCGTGGACGCAGTCAGTCCCATTCTCCAGGAACCTTCCCATGACGTTTCTCGTCGCGCGGTCTTTGGCTATATAGCAGCGGGAAGTCTGCCCGTAGTCTGCCAGTACTTGCACGGCGCACCCGACGAAAACGAAGACGGGCGTGAGACGCATCGCGGCAACAAGCAGGGGATGCGAAGTCCAGTCGGCTGTTTGTCCGTCGCCAATGGCGGACGTGGGCAGAAGCATGTATATAGTCGTAGGACAGAACTTGCCGAGACGAGACGGCGAATCCATCTCAGCTTGAATGAACGCTAAACATGCGAATGCGACATGGGCTGATCTGGGCTCACGGCTGGGCTGGCTTCTAGTCGGGCTCGAGGTAAATGAGGTCGAGCAGACGATATGCGATACATCAATGTGTGTTCAAGTTCTAAACGGAGCTGCATGGTGAACTTGAACTCTCACGACATTTTGCATCCATCTCTCTCCGAAGTAGGACAAGACGACGATGCATATGCAGTACATATATATATGTATATATACTTAAGCATCCCGGCCGTTGTTGAATAGATCCTTGCAAGTTCGAATACGGGAATGTTGTCGACTTGGCTTATTTGACTTCATCATCTATATGTATGTATGTATGTTACGCGGCACACAGCCCCATAGAGCTTGCTCCAGTATCTCGTATTTCTGTTGTTTGCAACGCGGAACCAGTGAATATCGTATGACGAGTAAGAAATCCTGGCAATCGCGACGGCAGATGATACGAAAAGAACAAAGAAGAGGTTCCCTACAGCCAGATTAGAAGTTGTTGGCGACATTCTATGGTCTCCATGACCGTTTGCGTGACTGGTGACAGGTGAATGCCCATGTATGCATGTATACTGTGTATACAAGTAGGAATGCAAAGGAAAGGGGAGTAAGTACTATCCTTGTCTACGGGCGACCATAACGACATAAATGTCTTGTCTCCGGTTAGGGACTCTAGGAATGAGCGTCATCTAGGCTCTCCACCGGGGTAACGGATCTAGAGACGGTTCAAGATGCGGCATTTCGGCATTCAAAGACCTGAACTTGGCTCGAGATCGAGTGCTTACGCGAATAGGAGATGGCCGTTCCTGTATCTCACAACAATGGATACCTCGCATAATTCTTCTGTCGAGGAGAGATCGTATAATTCTGTTCTGCGCCAGCCCGGCAGCCGTCAGAGGCGTCGTATCCGGCTTTACATGTACCTTGGGGGTTGCATTCGATAGGGCATTTTCCGTCGCAGCCAACGCCCCAGAAATAGCAAAACAGCATGCCATGAAGCTCGATAAATGCATGATGCAGATCTCTTACGTATATTGCTGTACCAGATGTCCACCCTTTCTGTGTAGATCAAAGCAACCCCTCCTGAGCCCGCCGCCCAGTGTGTCCGACGTCGAATCCGATTAAAGCGAATCGACGTCTGCACTGCGCCACTACTTGTAGGTGGCAGTCAGATGACCGCTGCGCCCTCAAGTCGAGCCAGATTTGCCGCACGAGTGTCCAGCAGCTGCGTGGTCAGACGAATCAGGCAGCCATAACCATGCAGACGCAAGGCAGCCCTGCACTGCGTGAGCCGAAGCCCTGTGCCGTGAATGGAGAAATGTCGGGGTGAGGCGAGAAACGCGGTGGACTCTTGTCGCATTCAATGCTGGCCAACTGCATGAAGAGGTGAATCAGCCTCCCCCGCGTCCTCCCGGCGAATAACGATGCCGCGCCGCCGTCAATCGTGTGCGTACGAATTAGCCAGTACGTGCCTAGAGATCCGGGTCCGTTGGGGAGGGATGATGATGTGTGACGAGGTTGGATGGATGGATGATGGGTCCAGCGTTAGGCAGCAAATGCGGCCCCCAAACCGCGCAGAGTTCTACACTCGAATAGGTGAAAAATGTATGAGTCAATCGATTGACTCATACATAGGAGTTTTTTCGTATCCATCTTCCTTGAACGAGCCTTCTTCGAGCTTAACTTGCCACGGCCGATTGGCGAGAGTGTTGTGCTCAAAAGACGAGACTTGGACCTCCTCTTCCACGGCACAACCTCACCAGAGTCCAAGTGCTCTTGACCTCAGCAGCCCCGGGCTGCCCACGAGAAGAAATGGCCGATCAACCGTTCACCTGTATCCTGCCCCCTATGCCCCATCCTTCCGGGCCAGTCTTCATGCCGCCTCCTCCGTCGCAGGTGATGAAGCCGTGCCTGTGGGAGGAAGCGTCGGGCTGCGGCTCGCCAGCCGCCGTGAATAACGAGTCGACGAATTGCGAATCTTCCCAGACGCCCGCCACCGGGGTCCTGAGCAGCATTGCGTCGAATGTCTTTCGCCACGACTGCACGGACTGCCCGAGTCGCTGGTCGCGCTTCAATGCCGTCGACGAGGAGAACAAGACACTCATGGAGCAGATGGCCGAGGTGCCCATCGTCCATCGCCATGTCTACAGCAACAAGTCGTGGGTTACAGAGTCTTTTACTGTCAACAGCCCCCCCATGCGCCAGGTCCTGGCCAAGGTACTGGACAAGTATCAGGATCTGGACCTCGCCTGCGTGAAATGGACCTTTCATCCGCCGTACATGCCCATCGTCCACCGCTGGGACGAGCTACGGGACTTCCACAAGACCGCGACAGACGAGGCACAGCTCAAAGCCTGCCGGGACCTCGTCGACTTCCTCGGCCCCATCGTCGGGCCCTCGGTCGACGCCCTCGACCAGACGCGCCGCACCGGCAACGTCGCCTTCGAGTCGCTCTGGCAGATCTTCCCGCCAGGGGAGCAGGTCATGACCAAGGTATTCGGACAGGACGCCGTGTGCCGTGTGGTCAAGTACAACAAGCGTCGTAAGACAGCCATTTCGCCGGCCGCGTGGATCGTCGATCTGGAGTATGTCACCTGGAACGGAGACGAGTGCGGCTACGAGAAGACGCGCGTGACCATTGTCGACTACGACGGCTACCAGCGTGCTCTGTCGCTGCCGGCTTGGCCCCTCTCCTTCTCCGCCCAAGCAGATTCGATCAAGGAGAAGATGATCGGTCGAGGCCGCAAGTTTGAGGAGCTGCGCACCTACCATTTCATGCACTATCACGGCCGTAAGATCGTCAAGGTGGACGGAAAGCAGGAGGAGAGAGCTGTGAGTCGCCCGGCTTGGGCCCGGTTCAAGGACTGCCGTGTTGCTGATCCGAGCCTCTACAGGCCTCTGGCAGGATCGTCGTCGATGCCTTCGCATACTACATGAGTACCAACGAGGTGAAGCCTCGCCTGCTTCCCCTCTGCTCCGCGAAAAGGGAGACGACGAAGACGGGCGAGGAGAGAGACGCGTCGGACTCGAAATCGGTCTCGGATACGGACTCGGACCTGAGCTCCATCGTCGACGGTCCCGAACTCAGCGTCAAGCCTGCCAACACCAAGGCGGAGCGCCAGGAGGACCTCGAAGCCCTGGCCGACGAGCATTGCCTCCTCGCCACGCCCTGGGTCTTCGGTTTCGACCTCAAGGACAAGCAGTGGGGCCTCTTCCTCGTCGAGGGGGTCGAAGACATTGTGTGGAACGACGACGCCTTCAGCAATCTCATCCTGCCCCAGGACGACAAGGAGCTGGCCTGGTCGTTTGTGGAGAACAAGAACTTTGCCAACTCGGACTTCGACGACTTCGTCACCGACAAGGGCCGGGGCATCATCGTCCTCATGTTCGGCCCCCCGGGCGTCGGCAAGACGTACACGGCCGAGGCCGTGGCGGAGAAGGGGCGCGTGCCGCTGTACACGGTCAGCGCCGGCGCGCTCGGCACCCGGCCGGACGAGATCGAGACGGCGCTGGACCGGGCGCTCGAGCTGTGCCGGCTGTGGAACGCCATCCTGCTGCTCGACGAGGCCGACGTCTTCCTCAGCGCGCGTCACGACGACGCCCTGGTCCGCAACGAGCTCGTCTCCATCTTCCTGACCAAGCTCGAGTACTACCGCGGCATCTTGTTCCTCAGCACCAATCGCATCTCCAGCATCGACCACGCCTTTCAGTCGCGTGTCGATCTGTTCCTGCCCTACCATGACCTTGGCGAGCTCGCCCGGCGCCAGGTCTGGCAGAACTTCATCAAGCATGCCGGCAGGGGCGCGGTGCGGTTTGACGTGACGGACGACGACTTGGACCGCCTTGCCTTGCTTAAGCTGAGTGGCCGCGAGATCAAGAACCTCGTCAAGAGCGCCCAGCTGTTGAGTCTCAAGAGCGCCCAGCCCGTCACCATGGAGAGGCTCTTCAGCCTTGCGAACAAGAGGGTCCAGGCGCTGGAGATGCTCAACGCCGAGGGGGAGACGAATTGACGTCAACCTGTCTTGTGTCCGTAAACCTGGTTGCATGCGCCTGGATACATGGTAGAGGCAGCATAATGGACATGGCCAATGGCGCACAAATCGAGGCCCTTGCACGCCCACTTCCACCATAGCGACCTCGTCTTGGACGAATGGCAGAGTCTTCTATCGAGAAACTGTACCTAGGTAGCGGAGGGCAGATGAGTAACGCCTCCCTAACGCAGTCGAACACTTACGCCACGAGGGCGCTCAATCCACATAGAGTATATAGAAAGAGATAGAAGTTGATGTGGTAGTGCAGTGCGGCGTCAGGCCGAGACCGGCGCCACAGTGACCTAGCCACAATTTAGTCCTCCACGCGATGCGTCCTAAAAATAGAAGCAGGTATTTCGTAGCGTCCAACCCAAATCGGACCTCACGACCACCGGCGACGAAACCCACGGCATTGCGGCTCTCGGTAGGCCATTCGTTCCGTCTGCCTGATGCATCTTGTCTGCACGGGTCAGCGTCTACTTCCTCATCCTGCCGCCAATCCGTCAGCCCGCCATGAAACCATCCGCGCCCCTGCAAGAAGGACGGCCCGGTCTGATGCAAGTCGGAGCACGAGAGCTCTGTTCGGAGCGTCAGTTCACCAAGCGTTCGGATGGCAGTATTAGACGAAGACGACCGATAACGTCGACACGACGATCCTGGCGAATTGAGGAAGGGACGATGGGTTGGGTGGGCGTGGCTCGCGATATATCATTACTGAAGTACTTAATTACGTCTCATCTCACCAGCAGGCTGCCATCCACTCGTGCGTCCAGGGCAGTCCTCTCTATCTCGCTTCCACAATAAGCGCGGCCCGCGGAAGGGGCGTACACATCCGTTCACAAGTCTTCGGCCTCCTCGGGCTCCATGTCGTCACTCTCATCCGAGTCGCTCTCGTCGTTGTACTCCTCATCGCCGCCCTCGTGCCGGCTCTCGACCTCGCTCTCAGCCGCGCTCTCCTCCTCGGCTCCACCTTCAGTCTTGTCGTTCTTATCCATGTCCTCGTCGTCTTCGTCGTGTTCAGTCTCATCCGGACCCTCGATGCCTCTCCAATCTTCGCCCTCGGCCTCTTCGTCGTCATCGTCTTCATTCTCGGCAGTCTCGTCCTCGACGTCAACCCCGTCCTCGTCCTCGGTCTCGGCCTCGTCGTCGTGTCCGGCCTCAGCGCCGCTCTCGACTTCGGCTCCGTTCTCGTCCTCGGCGTCCAGCTCTCCGCTCTCGTCGGCTTCGTAGTCGGCGTCCTGGGCGTCGGCCTCGCTCTCGCCCTCGCTGACGATGGCGTAATCGGCCTTGTCGAACTCCTCCAGGCTCCGGAACGCGCCCAGCAGGTAGGTGGTGGCGCCGCCGGGGCCCCAGATGCGCGCCTCGGCCCTCGCCAGCGTCCGCCGCCACTTGTCCGCCTTGACGCCCCCCCGCGGCTTTGCCTCCTTGAACTTCCCCATGACACCCTTGGCCTCGTCGAGCATGTGGCGCGTCATGATGATGAGGGTGTCGTTCAGGACCTGGGCCGCGTTCCCGGCCGGGGCCGCCACGGCCGCCCGGAACACCTCGGCGTAGTTGTCGACGCAGTCGGCCAGGTGGAGCAGCAGGCCGCAGTCGCCCCGCGACCGCGCGGCTTCGGCCCGCAGGTCCACCGGCTCGCCGCCGATGCCGACCTTGAGGCCGAAGAGGCGGCACAGGCAGGGGCCGAGCCAGCGGATGGCGTCGTCGGCGTCGTCGCCGCCGCGCGGGGGCCCGAGGTCCTGCAGCACGCAGATCCAGCTCTCCAGCAGCTCGAGGTCGGCGCCGAAAGCCTGGTGGGCGCGGTACAAGACGGCGCCGACGTCGAACGAGGTCCACAGGTCGCGGCGGCCGCTGTCCCTGAGCCTCTGCAACTTGGCCTCGGCGCGGTCGTAGGCGACGTGGGCGAAGGCGCAGCAGTTGAGGGCGGTGATGAGGGACTGCATCTGGGCCTCGTTCAGCACTGCGTCGACGCCTTGGACTCGGAGGGGGCGGAAGGTGGCCGCGATCTCGGCCCGCTTCGCCGGGAACTCGGCCCCCTTGGTCCAGAAGGCCTCATGGAAGGAGGGCAAGTCCGGCAGGTCGAGGATGAAGTCGTGGCCGATGGCGACGCCGACGCCGGTCGGCGGCACCTGGAGCACGCCCAGCACGGTGAGATGGTTGATCGAGCGCCGGATGTTGGCCCGGGCGCGGAAGTAGTTGCGGTGCTGCGCAGACCCGAAGCAGGGGCCCGGGATGATGGGCAGCCGCATGCCGGTCCCGGGGTCCATGTTCCCCGACATTGTGGAGGGCTGGGCGAGGCGAAAACGGGACGAAAGTAAAGAGGGTGGACTTGAGAAAGGATGGACGTGCGTCTAGTCTCGTACTGTCACGGCCCTGTTGAAAGGGGTCGGGCAGCTCCAGCAATGAAACTGGTTGTAGACGGGGGATGAAAGAGGAAACGGCAACGCGACGTGAAGGCCGGGCTTTTGAACGTGTTTGTTTGCACCCAGGCGGAGTAATTCACAGCGAGGACGCTCCCCACCCACCCGTCAAGATAGACAGGGAATCCACAGTTCCAAATTCACAGCAAGAACGCTGTACTTGCAGGCAGAAGCCGGGACAGGCTGCGAGTGTCGTCTCCGCGGCGGGAGTCGAGCCTGGCTCAGTCAAGCTTTACGTGTGTCACAGGCTCAAGCAGGCTTCATTCCGTGTTCCTTGACGGAAGAGAGTCAAGCTATGTTCCATAGCTGACGTTGAGAGAACGTGTTTGGGACAGGATCTATCCAAGTCCTGCGCAATCTTCGAGTTGACGGATCAGGCACGCTTATTTCCGCGCACAAGACTCAAATCACAGGGCGAGATAAGCATGCGCTCTACAACAAGGTCGAGGGAGCATGTCCCGCGCAAGTTACGTGTCAAAGGATCAGGCAATTTCATATCCGCGTAGGAGTCTCGAATCACAGGGCCAGGCAAGTGTACTCTGCAGCAGAAGTCGAATCAGACACCCAGGCGTTTTATCTATAAGAAAAGTCGAGGAATCAGCTCCAGCCTACATAGCCACAGCGTATGCAGCATAGCTAAAGTCGGTAGAATGATTGATAACTCATATACCTATACCCAACGCAAGTCTCGCGTGAAGGGACCAGCCAAGCTCCTCTCCGCACAGCAGTCTCGTCAGGCAAGTATAACCTCTAACTGTTGAACGGGCATTGTAGGCATGCGTAGGATGCGATCGCGAGAGCAATAGTGACTGTATTCGTATATCTGGTTTTGCTTAAACTAGAAGAGAAGTGAAGGGGATAAGCCCCTTATGACCATTCGTACGAAGCCCCTGAGGCGTAGCAAAACGACTACTCAGCTTTCGTACGTTCCGTATCAGATCTGCCCCTACACGTTGCAGACATTCCCCATTGCGAACCCCGAGGCCTTACGATCGTCTAGGCTTCCAGCAAAAACCAAAGTCAAGATTTACATACGCAGATGCTACAATGTATAAATGCCGAGGGAAAATAGGGTCCAGGTAGCATATAAATCAAATATTCCGCGAACGAGTCCCCGGGCATTAGCCATGCATGAAACCAAAGTCGGGAGACTACGTACATATATCTGTCAAAATATCACAGATATACACATGTATATTCCATAAGTCTCGCACAAAAAACCAGCCAAGCTTCCTTCCACCAGCAGCCTCGCCAAGCAAGCACTCGCTCCAGCCCAAAGCCAGACCGCACTTCGCTCCCTCCCAAGAGCGCAAAGCACGCATCTACACATCCCACTCTCTCGACAGCGTAATAAAAGTCGACAGCAGGCCCAAGCAGACATGCCGTATACCCAGCAGAAGTCTCAAGCGAGGCTCGAACAGCTTCGCGTCCGCAAAAGGAACCGTGTCCCAAAGCAGCCTACATCCCGTTGCAAAGTCTCGGCAGGCTCAATCGGCCAGACAAGCTTCTCCGACGGCACCACAGCAGAGACGCGCAACGGCATCGTCGTCAGACAAGTCGCCACACACGTCGCGCCGTACGTACGGCCCCGCTTCATGCTTTATACGGGCCGTCGCCGTGCCGTACTCACTTGCCTCGCAACCCACCATTAACGGATAGGTAAACAAGAGAGCTCAGCCTCTCCATGAGATATAATTACGGCACATGGACAACTCTCCCACGCGAGCCGACTCGAACAATATGCCTCTCCGCCCCCAACGCGCCGAAAACGCCCCCTCCTCGCGTGCCTGGCCCCCCCCCGACCGGGCCTCGTCGATATGTACAAGCAGAGAAAGCAGACGACGGCTGCCGTCCGTCCGAGATGAACAAGAACACACTCATCGCCACGCCGTCGTCGCGCCCTTGCTCTCCTGCCGCCGGTGTCCGGCAGACGCCGCCGCCGTCCCGACACTGATGGTGACGCGGCGGGCCGCCTCGCCGCCGTCGCGGGGGCTGCCGCCACCCATGTTCATCCGCCTGGCCTGGCCCGCCGTGAAGCTGCGGTCCACTCGGAGCTCCGTCGGCGAGCACGGCAGTGGCGGGCTGCGCCTGCGCTCTAGGCTGCTCCGGCGGTGGCGCGAGATGCCATTGGTGTTGCTGGCCGTCGGCGCCGCCATGCCCTGTCGCGACGGCAGCCTCTCGCCGCCCGGGAGGCAGCTCAGGCCGATCGACGACACGCGCTTGGCGTTGGACGCCGCCGTGCCCGTCAGCACGCTCATCCGGCGCGCCCTCTCCTTCTTGGCCGTGAAGATGGCGCTGCGCAGCTTGCGCGGGTCGATGGAGCTGCAGTCCGAGTCGGATCCCGTCTCGGGCGTCCCGTACAGCTGCTGTTGCTGCTGTTGCAGTTGCAGCGGAGCGTTCTCGTCGGCCGCCGCGATCGGACGCGGCAGCCGGGGGCTGAGCCGCGTCCGCTGGACCGGGAGAGGCGCCGGTGGCGACATGTTGCCGGTCTTAGCGGCATCCAACGTCCGCAACGCCTGCGTCCTCTCCGGCTCCGGCGAGATCGACGCCAGCCTCATGCTGAGCGTCGGCGGCGTCGGGAGCGGCGACCCTCCCTGCTGGCCACTCGAGGCCCGCGAGCTCTTGGACAGGAATCCGGCCTGGAATCGGCCTGGCTTCGACCCGCCCAGGCTCGGTGCTTCGGGCCCTGTCGGGCCGAGGCTCGTGCTCGACTGCCTGCTGTCCGGCTGGTCCGCGTCGGGGTCGGCCGTCGTCTTCGCGGGAGACGCTGCCGCTCTCTGGG
The DNA here is from genome assembly GCA_002591385.1 of Cordyceps sp. RAO-2017. Lineage (NCBI taxonomy): Eukaryota > Fungi > Ascomycota > Sordariomycetes > Hypocreales > Cordycipitaceae > Cordyceps > Cordyceps sp. RAO-2017. The sequence goes on from NJEV01000008.1 coordinate 77,024, forward strand.
GCGACGACTCGGCAAACTTCTGCGGCGTCTTGGCGAAGTCGGCCAGGGTGCCCTCCTCGGACTCGTCGTCGCGCCAGCGCACGCCGCGGCTCTTGGCCTTCTTGACCGGCGTGAAGCTCACGCCCTTCTTCGCCGCGCCGAGGGCCTTACGCCTTCTTGGCGACGACTTCGTTGGGCTGGCGAAGACGTGCTCGCCGTGAGCGGCCGCGACGGCCGGAGGGGGCGCCACGGGCTTCACGTACGACGCCGCCGTCTTCTTCCTCTTGGGCGTCCCCCGGCGCGAGGGCGGGAAGACCTCGACGACGGGCAGCGCGGCGTGATCGGGCCGGACGACCTGCGAGGCGGCCGTGTAGCCCGTCTGCAGCAGGCGGTGCAGGATCTGCTTTGCGTGGGCCACGGCGCTCTCCTCGTCCATGGCGAGCGTGTCGGCGAGCGAGGTCAGCATCTCGAACTGGGCCGTCAGCAGCATCTGCATCATGGCCGCGTCGCCGGCCCTCTCCTGCTCGAGCACCTCGCGGTAGGCCTCGCGGTTGAAGTTGGCCTTGAGCAGCTCCGCCTCGCGGGCCAGGGTAGCGCCCTCGCCGCCGTCGGCGCCGTCTGCGCCCCCGAGCTGCTTGAGGCTGTGCGTCAGCGCCGTGTCGATGGCGCGCTCCCAGCTGGCCTTCTCGAGCTTCTGGTGGATGTGCTGCCTGCTGTTCTCGAGCTCGAGGAGGATGCCCTGGGCCGTCTTCCGGACGGCCGTCAGGCTCTGCGGCATCGAGTCGTCGTCTCCGCGCTGGTCGCAGACGCTGTCGAAGGCGGCGATCCAGCCGGAGAGGAGGCCGATGCGCCTCTCGAAGGCCTTGAGCTTCTTCATGCTGGCGACGCGCTCCTGGCGCTCGGGCCCCGAGTGGTCGTAGGCGGCGCGCAGCCGCTGAACGCCCTCACGCGCCAGCGCCTCCCTCTTCTCGCACTGCTTGCGGAACTTGGCGAAGAAGACGGACTCGGCGTCCCTCTGCTGCGCCTTGAGCTCGTTGATGAGCGCCATCTGTTCGTCGATCTTGACCAGGAAGTCCTTGACGTGGCGATTGACGTTGAAGACGTTGCGCGTCACCTTTGTCTGGATGTTCTTGGCGCGATTCGCGTACCGCAGCGTGTTCTGCGTCTCGTCGAAGTGGGCGCTCGAGGGCGAGACGCAGACGATCATGACGGTCTTGCAGTTGCCGCCGAGGGAGAACTTGAGCAGGCGCGTCAGCTTGCTGTTGCGGTAGGGCACGTGTGCCTTCTGGCGGCGGTCGCAGAGGGCGTTGATGCAGCTGCCCAGGGCCAGCAGCGACTTGTTGATGTTGGCGCCCTCGGTGAGACGCTCGCCGCGGTTCTTGGTGACGGAGGCCCGCTCGGAGCCGGCCAGGTCGATGATGCTGAGCGTGGCCATGGTGTGCGGCTCGCTGACGTCGGCGTTGCGGTCCTTCTGGGCCACGTTGATCTGCAGCACGGCGTGGGAGCGCGACGAGGTGGCGTTGGCCTCGGTGGGCGAGACGGTGCGGTACTCGTTGCCCTGGACGATCATGTCCATGACCTCCTGCACGTCCCTCGGGTGGTGGCTGGTGAGGCCGAAGACGGTGACGGCCTGGTTGCTGTCCTCGCGGAGCGTCAGGCCCTGCTTGCTGCCGCCCGGCACGAGCAGGTCGCGGATCGTCTCGTTGTAGATCTCGAGGTAGCTCAGGCTGAGCTCCGTCGTCTTCTCCTGGCTGCGCTCCTCAATCTTCTCGAACAGTTCCTGCATTGTCAGGAAGATGATGCCCGGCTGCTGCGGCGTGCCCGTGATGGTGTGCGTCTTGCCACACCCGGTGGCGCCATAGGCGAAGACGGTGGCATTGTAGCCGTCCAGGACGTTGTCCAGCAGGTTCTTGGTGGTGCCCTCGTAGACGTCCGACTGCGTCGTGTTCTCGTCAAAAACGCGGTCGAAGGCGAAGACCTGATCCTTGACCTTCTTGGACGTCGGGATGACGGACCGGGAAAAGCGCTGGACCGGATTGTCCTCGGGCGGGTCGAAGACTCTGCGAGGCCGAGGTCAGCAAGCCAACTCACACCGGCACGGAGCGAAAGATGGAAACGTACAGGCACCTGTCGTCGACGACCTTGATTACGCTTCGGAGTCCTCGCTGATGGAGTTTGGGGGTGGGAATGCTGGCGAGGGACCCGTCTCCGAGGAAGACGGTGCTATCGTCGCTCTTCTGACTGCGCTTCGGTCAGCAGCATCCTCGGGAGGAGGGGGTCGCAGTAGAAGCACAAGAGAGAGGGGGGGAGCTCACAGCTGCGCAGCCTCGCGGATCGTAAACGGCCGTACTCGGACTGTACAAGCAGAGCGTCAGCCATCTGGGGGCTCAGCCGAGTCGGCTTCTTCTGCCAGGGAAGCCGGCGCGCTTACCGGCCACCGTAATGGACGACTGCCCGGAATCGGCCATGGTGTTCGTGTCTGGGCCAGCTTCTCCGCCGGATTTGCGCGCCCGCGTGTGTTGCGCCTCGTCGCCGCGAGCTCGGTCGTGTTTTGGTGTTCGATCTCCTCGTCACGCAACGCGTGAGGGTGTTCGTGTCAGGGCTCGCTGTGACGGGACAGCTGCGAGAAGCCAGTCCGTCTCCTCGGCGACGTGGCTGAGGTCAAAGGCCCAGAGGGCGAAGGCCGAGTAACAAAGGGCTGGGTACCACGTAGCCAAGCGAAGGGGCCAGAATGAGGGATCCAGCACATCCAATATCAACACCAAAAGAAAGGGGGCACGATGTGCAACCGGCTCTTCTTCTGCGTCTGTCCGCCGTCCTCTCTTCCCTTGCCGCAAAAAAAGAAGAAGAAAATTTGTCTAGCTGGAAGAAGAAGAAAAGGATGCTGCAGAGAAAGAGAGGGAGACAAGGCCAAAGCCGATGCAAGATGCAAGGGTCGGTGTTTGTGGATGTGGCAGGAGGACGAAGGGTTCTGTCCACGGCTGCCCATCAGTGCCTACACCCACTGTAACAAGGCCCGCCGGCGGTGACGTCCCAGGGCACTTTTGTTGATTTGCTCTGGCCGGGGGGCCGCTGCAGCTGGTTGCCGCGGCGACGAGCTGGTGGAGACCGTCTGAGGTACGTGCCTCCTACCATTTTAGCAGAGTACCCGGTACCCTGTACTTCGGAACATGGATAAGCTATTATCACATCACGATATCAGCATGAGCTGCCAGGAGATTGCAAACGCCAAAAGGCATTAGGTAGACTTAGGAATATCACCCAACAGTCATCCGCCGGTACGAGCAATCATCGATTAATTGTCATTTTCCTATATGTGTACAGGAATATCCGCAGGATGAACTTTTGTGGAGCGATTTTTCTTCGCATCGTGGTCTGCTGACTATTTGCAGAAATTTCACACAAGAACCTGATAAACCGCTATATCACGAAACTGGCTCCACGATGTTGTCTTGCGCGCCACTGAATAAAGGCATACATCTTCTCTTTTTTTTTTCCCTCTTTGTTTTGCTTTCGCTGGTCCCCATGCTGTTTAGTGCATGGTCACATCTCGTACAGGGTCCAAACACACAGCAGCCTGCCCCGACGCCAAACCCCCCAAAGTAGAAGAGGAATAGGAACCTTGAAGATACCTTGAGGATATACGAAGAGAGGCTGCCGGCACCACCCCCTCCCTCCCTTCCCGCCTGCGCCCGCCTGGCGCTGTTTCGACGACAGCCTGGCTCGTTCCGCCCGCTTTTTCGGCGCCTTGATGGCGTCGTCAGGCCGCCGCAATGTCTGGGTGGAATGCGTAGCGCGGCATTGCCGCCATCTTCTCCTCCGGGCTGACTTCCGCGTCGTCGTACACCAGCCTGCCCTTCTTCGACTTCTTCTCCCCGTCCCCGCCGTCCTCGGCCTTTTGCGTCGACTTGACGCCCGCTTCGGCCATGCGAATCATCTTGTCGATGTCGTCGCCCGTCGCGGCGGCCTGCGCCCCAGCCGCGACGTTCCTGTCGGTTCCTTCAGTCAGCCGTTGCGGCAGGCCGGGAGGAGCTCCCACGCTCCCGGGGGGCCGGGCCGGCAGTGAGTTGGCATGGTATCCGTAGGGAGGCTGGCCGTGAGCAGCCTGGCCCGCGTAGCTTGCTTGCTCGAACCCTTGCTGTGGCTGCTGGTATTGGCCGCTCTGGATCGGGGAGTTAGCAATGACGGGAAGCACATGCTCGTGGTCTCTCGTACAAGGAAGAGGAGTGGGGAGAGCCTTACGAGTTGTTCTGGGGCGACGTTCGCGTTCGCGGCGGCAGCACCATCGTCACCTCCGCTAGCGACCGCCTCTCTCTCGGCCTTCTTCTTGGCGCGCCATTCCCTGACCCTCACCAGCAGCTCCTCTTTCGTCTCCATCTTGATCTTCTTCTTGGGGTTGTGGGTGGCTTGGCCGGGGAGGGGGTTTCCCGTGGCGATTCGGCGGTCCTCCTGCGCCTGGTAGAAGTTCTGGATGATGCGGTTCCGATGTTGTTCGAGAATGTCGTGCGGGATACCTTCCATGCCGAAAATCTCCACGTCGAGGCCCTGGCGATTATTGAGCGCATTCTCGACCTGGTGGAGCGTTTCTTTGTGGACTTGGTTCATGTGGACGGAGAGACCTAAAGGGTGCACACACCGAGGCTATCAGCTACTCCATCTCTCACTCTCCATGATCATTTCGCGCTCGGGCAGATTGGCAGTTGCGCTGCGTGCCGTACCTCCTGCAGTGTTGAGACGTCTGCCGCATCTGTCGCACTTGAAGTGCTTTGCTTTCTGATGAGAGATGAGGAGCTTCAAGTCCTCAAAGTCTCGCTCGCCTGAGGTGATCCATATCAGTATTACGAGCCTCTCACGTCTCGGCTGGACGCGGCACCGCACAGTAGTAGCACCACGGACGAGCGAGGACGTCCTCGACGTCGGGGTGTCCGCGCCGCTTCTTCCCCATCTTGTGGCGCGCACGCTCTTGACAAGGTAGGGAGGGGTGAATGCAGCAGAGCGCGAAGGTCAAGAATTCGATGCAGTCGGCGAAGGAAGGGCGGCGTTAGGAGGCCGGGGGGAGTCCGAGAGGATGTGACGCGATGCGGTTTCGACGTTGTGGTCGAGGTGAGGATCCAGAATCCAAATGAGACTTGAGCTCGTCCGGCTAGAAAAGGTTGCTTACGTAACACCGCGACTGCTCAAATAGTTGGTTGAGGCTGGCCCGCAATAGCTGGCGCCCTGGCCCCAAGTGCGGCGATAAGCTCCAGGCCAGATATAGATAGTAGCTTCCTTTGGCCACGGGGGCCTGAGAGGGCCAAGGCTCAACTAATCGAAGAAAAGTTACAGTCATGGACTTTCAAGAGCCTCAAAAAGGGCCAGAATATATATCTATATATATATCGCTCAAATTTCTATAACGGGCAAGATTCAATAACCTGATCCACCGCTCCGTGTGCAGCCGAATCACGCATGTCCAGTAAAATACGTCCCGGCCTATATCCAGTGATATGTCGTGTGTGTCCCAGCGAGGCCGCCGCTGCCTCCCACCCTTGAGATGCCATAGATGATCGCTGAGTGCCTTTTTCCCTCCCCGCTCTGGTATATCCCATGCCAAAAAGAAGAAAATGTTCGAGACTCCAGAAACGCCAGTGGTACAACTAAGCTCTACCCACCCTCGCTCGACCCGCCGCCGCCGCAGTCCCGACTTTTCGTCCCAACAGCTCGCCGCCTCAGCCCTGTGTCGTGTGGTCGAACATGATCAGGGGCCACTGCGTTCCCGGCGGCACAATGCCCATGTCGCCAGCCGCCTGGCCGACGGTGCCGTCGGCCAGCACCGACGACGCGCCCACGCCTCCCCTGCCCGTGTTGCCGAGGGCCAGGAGCGCGTTGGCGCTGTATCGCTCCTGGCAGTCGGCAATGGCCGCGGTCCAGTCGTGCCACGTGTTGCCGCTGCCCGGCTGCCACATCATCTCGGTCGGCGCCTGCGTACTGACGTGCTGCGCCGGTTGCGAGACGAAGCCGGCCATGGGGCTGTGCTGCGAAGAGTCGCCGCTCGACACCACACCCGCGGCGGGCGCGGTGCTATAGAACATGGCCGTGTCGGATTGATAGGCCGGTGCGGCCGCCGCCGAGCCCTGCGACTGGTCCCCGTACGTCAGGGGCGGGCACGACGTCTGGCCATTGAGGCCGGATTCCTGATAGTAGCCCTTCGCCTGCCCTTCCTCTCCGCCCGCGCCGGTGCCGTTCTGGACGCCCTCGCTGGCCTGGCTGCCGCTCGGGTAGGCGGGGGCCGCCGGGAGCGGGTCTTCCTGCTTGATGGCCGTGGAGGCCGGCGGCGAGGATTTCTTCGAATCCGTCTGCTGCATGTCGTGCTCTATCCAGCCGATGGTCCGCTCTATAATCTGCCCAATCTGACCGCTGATGCCCGGCCCGCAACCTGCCTTGGCGTCAGTAGCCCGTCCGCCAGTGGTCCGGGGGACGAGAGCGTCGCCGTCCGTACCTAGAAGCAGGCTGGTCTCCTTGACGATGGTCATCCAGTTTTGCATGTCTTCCCGCAGCGCCGCCACCTGTTCCGGCGTCGTCTCGTAGCGCCTCTCCCACTGGGCCACGAGCATGGAGAAGATGCAGACGCCGTAGAAGGACATCTGGTACCAGGTTGTGTCGAGCGATTTCAGCCTCGACAGCTGCTTCATGCAGATGAGGACCTCGCGGGCCGTCTCCTCGCACACGCGCGTGTTCTCCGCCATCATAGCCCTGTCCGTCGTCATGGCCACCGAGGGATGGCGAAGGCACAGGCGCAGCTCGAGCCCAAAGGTGCGCGCGTAGATGGCCTGGGCCGACGCGTTCTCGAGGTCGCCCGACTCGATCCGCAGGCTGTCGGGGAGCTCGGCCTCCCACTGCTGGAGCTGCCCCTCGAGGGCGTTGACGACGTTGACGTAGTTCTGCGCGTCCCTGCGGACGCTGTATATGTTGGCGTACATCTCCATGAAGAGCGGGACGATCTTGAAGCCGGCGAGCCCGGCCAGGTAGGGGCACGGCAGCGTCTGCGACGTGTCGACGCCTTGGTCGGTGAGGAGCTCGTCGGCGATGGGCTCGGGGAACTCGGTGTCAAAGTCTTGCACGTTGACGGGCAGCGGGCAGCCGCGTCTCCCGTTGATGGCCACGACGACGGTCAGGATCACCCACCAGACCCTCTTCCGCAGCTCGTTCTGCAGGTCGGTGCCCTCGCCGGGCTTTTTGGAGGAGCGGTGCAGGTTCAGCTCCAGGGCGCGATGCAGGGCCATGCTGGCAACGATGGAACCGCAGCCGGGTTTCGGGAAGGCCCGCGTGTGCAGCGCGATCAGGGCCAGGGCCTGGACGGCGACCAGCTCTTGGCTGCCGAGAAGGTGGTAGATCTTGCTGAGGGCAAAGTGGTAGTGCTTGTTGGATAATTCGTTGAGGTTGTTGCGCTGCTCCGTCTGCTGCCAATTCCGCACGCCGTAATGGAAGAAGATGGTGGCGTAGACCATGTGGACGATGACGAGGTCCGGGACGGATGGTTTGAAGTTGGGCTCGTCGTACATCCTCGTCAACTGCCGAGGTGAGCAGCGCGTTAGCCCCTCGTGTCC
>NJEV01000080.1:0-11457 GCA_002591385.1 Cordyceps sp. RAO-2017
GCGGATGGCGCGCCGCCGGGCCGGGCTCGGCCCCCGCGCCGGGCCGGGCCACGGCCAGCCGGACGGCGCGGCGGTGGGCGAGATGGACGAGGCGTTCTGGGCCAACCGCAAGGGCCCCGAGGAGACGGCGGCGCCGTCGGGCGACTACGACGCCGACTTCTTCCAGGACGACGGCCTCCCGTTCCCCGGCGGGGACGAGGCGGACGAGGACGAGCTGGAGTTTGCGGACGCGAGGGAACACATGTCGCCCGGGATCGAGGGCAACGCGGGCATGGCCGGCGGGCTGACGGCCATGCTGGGCGGCGAGACGTATCCGCTGACGCAGGCGACGGGCGGCGCGTTCGGGACGACGCTGGTGACGCAGACGCGGAGGGTGCGGCCCGAGTACGTGCAGTACGCGCGCAAGGCCAAGAAGGTGGACGTGCGGCGGCTCAAGGAGGAGATCTGGAAGGGCCTGGGCCTGGACAAGCTCGAGGTGAGTGAGGGGCGACGACGGGATGGCGCAAGCGGGGGCGTGAACTGACGACGACGGCGCAGGATCCCGCGACGGACGCGGGCCGGCTCCCCACGCCGCCCGAGCCGGCGGAGCACGAGCAGCAGCAGCAGCAGCAGCAGCAGCAGCAAGGGCGGGCGGAGCCGGCGCTCAAGTTCAGCGAGGTGATGCGGGGGCTGCAGTCGGTGTACCCGAAGACGGCCATGGCCGACATCTCGACCTCGTACTGCTTCATCTGCCTGCTGCACCTGGCCAACGAGAAGGGGCTGGTGATTGAGAAGACGGCGGAGCTGACGGAGCTGGACATCCGCAAGGACTGGACGGCCGAGACGGTCGAGGGCGGCGACTGAGGTCCCTCTCCCTGTACGATGGACGCACACGCGGGCTTGATGTTTGGGTAACGACGTGCATGACGACAATGTAGCACCACCGGCGCTCTCGTCTTTCTTCTTCCTCTTCTTGCGACCGTCCATTCCCTGCGCCGAGCCACGACCGGCCGCTGGCAACGCCACGAAGCGAGTGCGCGAGCGCCGCATCACCGCCATCACCCAAGCCAGCAGCAAGCCATCTTTCATCCCCCCCGCCGCCCTGCCCCTCTCCCGATGACGTAGTGCCCAGTGCCGACGGGAGGTGGGGGCCGGTGGGGCCACGAGGCGCGGCCGCCACGGCTGGCTTCCCTTCCCCGCCATCGGGAGGGACCCTGGCCGGCCGGCTTGCCTCGTGGGCTGGACTGGCTATACATAGACGGCCGAACCCCCTTTTTTGGGGGGGGCATCGATCCTCTCTTCGCCGTCGGGCGCGGGATCGGACTTGCGACTGTCCACGCGCGATTTGCTGATACGACGAACGCTCTGCCTGCCTGCTTGGGTTGGTCTTGATGTGCGCCCGCGCTCCCCCCGGCTCTGCCTCCGCCGGCGTCGCGGGCTGCGAGCGACGGCCCGGATCGGATCGGCTTCGCCAGGCTCTCTCGTACGCGACGTGGCCGTGGCCCGCTTGCTGGCTATGCCCTCGCCCCTTCGGCAACACGGCTCGTCTTCGCTGGGCTGCCGTCGCTCATCACCCCTCTCCGTCGGCCCCGACAGCCCCGTCACGCTTGCTGCACCATACCACTGCTTGTTGAGCCGAGGCACGCCTCTTGGGCCTTTTCATCTATCCGCTCCGACACAGCATCTGTCCGCTGCCAGTCCCTGCTGCGCCCGCCGCCGTCAGGTAACGCGGCACGTCCCTCCCAGATCAATCTCGCAAACCCCCCCCCCCTCGCAGTCTTCTTGTCCCGGCCCATCCGCAAATATCCTCAACAGCCGACCACGTTCCCCAACGCCAGTTGACGGTCCCACAAGCAATGCGCCTTCCGGAACACGCGTCCATCGTCATTTCGTTCATGTTCGAGGCGCAACTGCCGTCATTCGGTACTCGTGGGTATCAAGCAAATCTCATCCAAAGAGGAAAAAAAAAAGAACGACCGACGACAACTCAACAGGCGCTGTGCGCGCTGCTCTCGTCTCGGCCATGGCCCAGACGCCTCGTCGACGACCATCCCGTCTTTCACGGGGGGCCTCGTCGCCCCACAATCTCGCCCGCTCGTAGCAGGGCGCTCATCCCGTCGAATCCGCCCTTTCCACTCGCTCCCGGGGCGGGGGGTGCGGCATCGACTGACAACATCAACACATCGCCGTCCCCGGCCTGCTCCACTTTCATGTTCTGGAAGGCCGATGTCTCGGATTGGAAGCCTTACGCGCCACGTTAGCTGTGCGCCTGAGTGGCATTGTTCGAGAGGTAGGGATCGGTACCGTAGCCCCTCGGTCCAGGTACAACAAGCTCATGCGCGGGATTTCGTCGGCTGCTGGGACTTACGGCAGCTTTGAGGCTCGGAACCGGTCGCTTCTCGAGCTCGGCAGATCCCGTCATCGTCCGATCCGCCAGGAGCGCGTGGATGGGCAGCGGCCCCTCGCCCGGCACCCTGCCCAGGCTTCCCGTCGAGCTCCGAGATACCGTCGTGCCGTTCGATGACGGCTCGTGGTGCAATAACGGCACGCGGGCCGGAGGCAGAACGGGCGGCCCGTCGCCCACCAGCCGCGACTGGCCCGACGCCGCTATGCTCGGCACGAACGCATTGCCGTCCATCATGGGCGAGTCCACGGCCCTTTTGCGGTTGTCCAGCATGTCGGACAGCGACGGCAGATGCTGGTGCTGGTGCGTCGAGGCCGTCCGGTGTCTGCGTGTCCAGGACGACGGGTGGCGAGAGTGTCCGTGCCCCTGCTCCGGCGGGCTGCTGCCGTCGAAACGGGCGCCCCTAGGCGACAGTCCGCCATCGTCGACGCCGTGTTCCGGCGACGGTGATGTCGGCGAAGTGGGCGAGTGCTGGGCTTCGGCCACGTTCGCTGGCGACCTCAATCTCTCATGTCGCGTCGATGCTGCCTCGTTTCCCGGCAACCTGTCGTCGCTGCCGCCGCTGCCGCTCGACGTCGTCCCGCTCGACGTCGCCCCGCTGCTTGTGCTGCCGCCGTGGCGCAGCCTCGGCGGTTCCAGCTTGAGCCGCTTCGACACATCGTGACCTATCGTGCGAGGCATGTGAGACCAGTGACCAGAGGCAGCCACCATCGATGCCTTGGCCAACCAACCTTTGTTCTGCCGGGCCTGCTTCTCCTTGAAGTCTTGCAGATACTGGGTGTACTTGCGGAATTCGGGTGTCTTCTTGTACTCGTTCAGGCTGCAGTGGTACTTCTCCTTGGCCGCATTCGCTTGGCTTTCGTACGGTTCCCTCTCTGCCGGCGGCAGGCTCTGCCAATTCTCACCCACCAGTTTGGCGATTTCGGTGAAGGTGAGGTTGTGGGATTTCAGGTCTTCTCTCATCTCTGCGGCGACGGTGAGCACGTTTCCAGCCGAAGCGACCACGGCAGGTACTGACTGTTGGAGAAGAGCACGTAGGCCGACGGCGGTCTTTCAGGGGCGTTCTCATCCGGCTGTCGACGGTGTCAGACGGCTTGCCCCCCACGGCCCCGGACAAGGGCGAGACCTCGTACCTTGGGGTGCCGGCGATACTTGCGCTTTGCGACGCCGTTGGCGTCCGGGGCACCATCACTGCGGCTGCTTTCGCGCCGCAGATTGTCGGGCTTGGACTCGTCCGAGGCGGACTTTGCGGTACAGGCCAGCGATACGCTCGGAGCGATGCCCCTGGCGTTGGCAATACGCCTTTGCAGCTTCTACAGGCCGAGGGGAGCGAATGACGCGTCAGCCTTGTGCCTCGCGTGGACCGCTTGGCCGTCCAGAACTTACCCTGCGGTGTCCGAGCTTCACACCCAATGCATCGCTTCGCACGCGGGTCAGCAAAGAAGGCCGGCAGCGGTGGGCATACGGCAGGCTCACAGATCGGACTCCTGGATGTCGAGGATGGTGTCCCATGCGTCGAAGCCCTGGTCGACGAAGGCATCGAGATATTGGGACAGACCCAAGTCTGCGAAGATGCTCTCGAGTTCTCGAGTCATACAGCCGAACGGTACGCCGTACCAGAGTCGCTGATGATGGTTCCTGGAGCGAGATCGTGGCTTGGCCGAGAACAGGAAGCGGGCTGAAGAGCCAACATCTACTTTGCGTCGTATACGGAGATGGGGTGTGAGGCGGTCGGTGGGCGAACGACGGGGCGAGAGGGCCGGAGGCGCGACGGGTCAGTGCCGGCGAGTGGGCGACAAGTGATTTGTTCCTTCGGGATCCGGTCGGAATAAGCGAAAGGGCGAGCGGAACCAATGAGGCGTCAAAGATGCGAGGAGCGAAAGCGGTATCGAGGTGCGTATATACCCGATGGACAGTGGCCGAGTGAGGTGAAGTGTCACAGGCAGAGGGAGCGGAAGGGGAGAAGAGCGGGCGGCAGTAGGTAGGGTGTGAAGAGGAATCGGAAACGCGAGAGATCGATCGGCAGCGAGCATCCAGGAGAACCAGGACAGGCGTGGAAGCAGGTCAAGGTCGATGGAGCATGTGCAGATGCGAATGGGGGATAGGTAGTCGGCGGAGGCCAATGGAAGACGGGTGGCCTGAGCAGCAGACACACACGGGGAAAGGCACGACTGAATCGGATCTCTTGATTACCCAAGAACAGGGGTGGGAAAGAGGCAAGGCGGGACAGGAGAAGGGCGGACAGCAAGAAGGAGAATATGGATGGATGGATCAGGTCAGAGGAGAAGAGAGAGAGGACGGGGGGGAGGGAGGAGGAGGAGAAGGGGGAGGAGGAGGAGGAGGAGGAGCAGGAGCAGGAGCAAGATGAGGAAGACGAGGGATATGAAGAAGAGGAACAGGAGAGAGAGAGTGAGCGAGAGGGCGGGAGAGGGCAGAAGAAGTAGAAGAGGCGTCGCGGGATGGCTGAGGTCGGGGAGGGCGCTTATGGGCGTGGCTGCGGCTAAGTATTTCGGGCGGTGCTGGTTCACTTGGAGGAAGCGAGGCAGGCGCCATGCCCGTTTGGGCCCAGCGTCTCTGGCAGGAAGACGGTGGAGCCTGCAGAGACGGGCAGGCAGGTGGCTCCGGGGCAGGGGACCGAGGGGCCAAGGTCGCGCCTGCCTGAAAAGAGGCCCATTGGGCCATGAGGTACGTACCCCCGCTCTCCACACTCCATGCACGGAGAAGGAGAGACCAGCAGGCATAGGCACAACTCCGATTTGTAAGACCGGAAGAGCGTAAGAAGTGACGTTGTCCAGTGCTAAACAAAGTGCGTGCCTGGGAGGTATAGGACTAGTAGGTATTTCCTGCAGGTGCTACCTGCTCTGGCCAGCCAGGAACGACGCCGGGCATATCAATGGCTGGAAGGAGCATCACTGCAGCAGTCTCTGCCGCCTCGCCCTGCCCTCTGTCCTGTCCTCTTCCCCCGCTCCTCTCTCTCCTCTGACCTCTCTCTCTCCTCCTCTGTCCCTCGGCCTCTCCCTCTCTCCCTCTCTCAAACTTCCTTGTTGGTCTTTTTCTCACTCTTGTCCTCTGTCTGCCTTCCTCCCTCTCCCCCTCTGCTCTCCACCTGCTTCCTCCCGCCGCCCCGCCTCTGGAGGAGAGGAAAAAAAAACAACAAGAACCGCTAGTGTCTCGCGCTGGCTAGGGGGGGCGCCGGGGTCGAGGAGCAGGCGGAGGAGACAGGATATCGAGAGGGGGAGAGGAGCCGTTTGGATACGGTCAGGTCCGGGGACAACGGGGATGGCAGAGAAAGCCTCGGAGGGGCGCCCAGACAGCCGGGGGAGACAGCAGACAGCCATGGCGATGATGGCGACAGTCAACGTCCGCCACACGCAGCGGCAGTGGCCGGGGGTCGAAAAAGATGCCCTGCCGCATCAGGACGAGACACGAGAGGCGATAGGACGAGTCATAGACATTCAACTGTCGTCGCATGATGGCAGGGCGTCTTGACTCTTGCCTTTGCCGAGCGTGGCGCGACTACGGCGATAGTTCAGACTGGGCGAACGCAGCGCGGCAGCCGGACCAGGGCAGGGGAGAGGCAAAACGACAAGCGTGAGGGCCCCCCACGGAGGCTGATCGAGACGGCAAAGGCGGGCGCGGGTCCTCGCGTCGCTGGCTAACGTATTCTAGACGGATGCGAGTGCAAAGAATAACGGATAAGACAATAGAGCAGAGAGCGTGGCAGGTAAGACAAATGACACGGCCCGGGACCCTGCCCTTACCAAGGCCGGCTATGGCATTTTGCGACGACAGTGGACACCCGAAGCGCCTCCCCCGGGTTTTTTCGCCAGCCTGGTGGAAGCCGCCAATTGTTCTGCTCTGCCGCCGGGATCTCGATGCGAGTGGCTAATACGAGTGGACGCAGCGAGAGGAGACGGGCGGCGTGCGCCGACGAAACGGAACCAAACGAGCCTGGCCGCCATGCCTCCTCCTCCGTCCTCCTCTTGGACCGTGCCCTCGTCGTCTCCTCTTCGAAGAATCGGCCACCCACCGCGCGACACGGCGCGCCACTCGGCCGTCATGCCTCTCGCTTCGCGGCTGTCGACGAGTAAGACGAAAGGCTAAGGGGGGGAAGAACAAAAAGAAGAGAGGGCATGCGCTGAAGTTTATCCCACTGCCGTGTGCCCCTCCTCATCCTCCACCCCCCCCCCCTTTCCTCCCAAAAAGAAAAAAAAAAGAGGGGAGGGGCGGAGACTGTCAAGGACGACGGCAGCTGCTCGAATGGCTGGCTGGATTCGATATCGACGCCAGGCGGAGACCGCCGCCCGAAGAAGCCGCGAAAAGCTAGAGATAAAGCGGAGAGGGGTGAGAGAAGAAAAAGACAAGGGACTGGGTGAAGCCGTTCGGCCGATTCAGAAGACCCTGTCCTATCGAGGACGAAACCCGAGATGCAATGCCGTTATTTTCCGTCTGATTCGTGACGCATTAGGCCAGGCTGTTCGTTGAACAAGGCCGAGCGCGCGACCGGGGGGTTCCGCCGATGGTCGGCCAGGAGATCGAGGGGAGAAGGCGGCGATCCGTTCGTCCACGGACCCTGCCCTCTGGCTCGAGCGGCAGGTTCAACAGCAGCGGCCGTGGCTGCGTTGGAATAGCAGACGTCTTAAGCCTGAGGTATCATCAGCCCGCAGCTCGTATGCCGCGCGAATGCTAGCGGCCCTGGCCGGTAGGCGGCCGGCATAGGGCGGAACGGTCTCCGAACGATAAGCAAGACGGCGCGACTATACGTGGCCTGCTTCGAAACTAACTATGGAACGTTCTAACGCGCGAGGCTTAAAATCCGTGGCACCCCTCCCCCTGCACACCCCCCCTGGTCCCCCTTCTCAACTGTCGCTCACCAAAGCAATTACAGACCACGGCTTTGATCCTCTCGGCCGCCGCCCCTGGCCCATCCACTGGCCGACCGGCCGGTTCAACGCATCCCGTCTCCCGTCCGTCCGGCGAGGAAGGGGAGAAAAGAAGGGGGAAAAAAATGCCGGCCGGGCTTGCTCCGGCACCACGGTCCCCGCCCCCCTTTTCAACCTCTGCCATTACTCGCGCCGGGCCGCTTGATTGGCTGCCCTGCCCGTCAGGCAGATCAAGGCCGGGCTTCCGCCGCGTGAATGCCTCGCCCGCTGCCAGACTGCCAAACGCAGCGTAGCTCTATTCCTTTGTCTTTCGGCCCTTGCTGTCGCTCCCACTCGCAGTTCTTCTTTCGACCGCTTCCCACCGGATGCCAGTCCCGGTTTCGTCTGTGCGCCTGGGCCCCACTCGCCCGGTCCCGGCTCGGGCTTGGACCGCGGCCCCGGAACGAACAGATCGGAAGGAACAGCATGTGGATTCAGGCACGGCACAGAGACAGGACGCGGGAAAAGAAAAAAAAGAACTATAAAAACTACCGAGGCCGAGTCTCCGGACCTGGCGGTCTGTCCCCACCTTGGATGCCGTGCGAGACGGCCCGCAAACAGTGCCAAGTAAGTAGCCGCCGGCGGAGGCAGGATGGAGGGCCGGGGGAGAGGAGGAAGAGAGGAGGACGAGGATCGCGGTGCTGGCGCGAGTTGACCCGCCCTGGCCTAGCCTGCTGGCTAGCCTCCCATCCATCCAGCCCTTTGGCGTTTCCGATGCATGGATCGCGGCGGGAGAGACATGGGCCCCGCTCGCCCGAAGGCGTGATGACGGCTCCAGGCCCCCAGGCGGTCGTCGTCGCGGCGGCGGTGGGCCGTGGCATCGGAAATAGAACAGCCTGCCCGCGCCAAAGTACATACGTACGCGGTGCTGGCAGGGAGCCGCCCAGCGAGTCCGCGCGGTGGAGCCATCGCCTCTCTCCCTCTTCTTGCTCGGCCGCGGTCGAGAGCAGAGAGAGAGAGGGCCACCGAAGGCCTGTCGAGCTGACAGGCTGCGGCTGCGGCGCGTACGCCCTTGGATGCCGACGACGACCCCTGACCCCCCGATCACGGCGCTGCACGGCGAGCTGGCCGAAGGAGCGACGTCTGACTGAGCCAAAAGGATGGGTCGGTCGTCCAGACGGCCGGGCAGACGGATGAGATGCCGTGCCACGGCACCAGCCTCACCGTGTGCGAAGAGGAGAAGGGGGAGCTGATCTGCCTCTGATCAGCGCAGGCCCAGACAGATCACGGGCCATTGCCGCATGAATAATCCCCGTCGGCGGCGCTACCTCTCTCTTTTGACAGGCCCCCTTTGTCCGAGGATCCCGGCCAGAGCCGTGGTACGACGCATGATGAATGGGCTCCTTGTCCATTCTCAGGTTTTCTGTTCCTAAGAGCTTCCTGCCAACTGCGTTACATGGAGAAGGCGGGTCACAACGTGCTACAGTCACAGCCTCCCCGCTCTCTGGTCGCCGTCTGGGCGATTGCGGCGACGTTATATTGAGAAGTCTTAAGAAGTCGGTCGTCCAGAGCAATGCCCTGTTGTCGCAGGCAAGTTTCCACCCCCGCGGTGCCCGGCCGCGTGCGCGTCTTTCTCCTTGGATCCCACGGAGTCGGGGGTTCCCGGCTATGGGAGGGAGGGCGGGAGGGCGGCAGTTCCTAGTGCGTCCTTCAGATCGCGCACGCCCACTGTCTCCTCAGAGTCTCTTTCGTCTCCTCTCGTTCTCCATCTGTTCCTGTCTCCTCGTCTTGCTCTCGCTCTCCGCCTCCTGAGACGACCGACTCTCGTGCGTACAGCAAAGCGCGCACACAACACACACACACACATATATATATACATATACCTATTCATACACGACATGACGCAGGATATAGGGAGACGCCTGAGAGTATTGTCATCTACCACGTAGCATCGGTGCTGTGTGTCTGTATGTAAGTACTCCGGCCTGTGGATGTAGGTAGGTATGTATGTGCGTGCACCCCAGCGCCTGTATGTACTATGTGCGTCCGTGTCGATGGAGACGGCGCTCGCCCGGAACGCGATGCAGCGACCAGTCCGCTCTGGGACGCACGGCATTTGATCTGCCCTTCTTCTCCATTGTCTCTCCTCCCCCCCCCCCGGCCGTGCCGTTCTGCCGCCGCCGCGACCCCATTGTCTCTGACGGACCCTGGCCTCGACGGAGGACGGTTAGCCGCGTGGCCATGTTCGAGGGGGATGGAGGGGGACCAGAACACGTTCGGATGTCCAAGGGGGACCAGGCTCGTCCCGTCCTCCCGCCCTGCGCCTCCCGTCACACGCCGGCGCGGCCGGAGAAAGGACGACGGCCGGTTTTTTCCTTTTGGCGGGCCTGCATGTGAGCTCCTAGCCGCCCGTCGTCGTCGTCGTCGTCGTCGTCGGCCTGCTGCCACGGCCCTTTTTTTCCCCTCGTGCAGCTAGCTGGGCTCTGGCGCGGACGTCATGGTCTGCGCAGGGGGGAGCCTCTGCGTGTATGTGTGTATGAATGTATGTGTGTGTGTGGTGTGAGTGAGTGTGAGTGTGTGTGTGTGTATTCGGGGCTCTGGAACGGGCCTGCTGTTCGGGTATCAGGTGTCGGGTATGAAAGGGGCCTGGCTAGACGATAGGGACGGCCCGTGGGTTGTCAACGGTTGACGAGTTGAGAGGCCGGGTTTGATGAGCAACCACAACTCGTGATCGTTGCTTGCCATCGCACGATGCAGACGCTCTTTCCTTTCTTTTTCCCCTTCCTCTCTCTCCTTTCTGTTCCTTTTCCTTTGATTGCCCTCGCCATCTCGGGTGCTCTGTTCCCGCAACCTGAGCAATATAATCTATCGATAGACATATACACTATACACGTACACGCATACAACACACATGTTGCTCTACGCTACGCATCGGTTCGCAACTGATCGTGCCTGCCTACTCACACCCTGATTCAGTGGTTCCTGTTCCTGCTGCCCCATAGAGCCATCCCACCCCC
This sequence comes from Cordyceps sp. RAO-2017, assembly GCA_002591385.1. Classification (NCBI taxonomy): domain Eukaryota; kingdom Fungi; phylum Ascomycota; class Sordariomycetes; order Hypocreales; family Cordycipitaceae; genus Cordyceps; species Cordyceps sp. RAO-2017. The sequence goes on from NJEV01000080.1 coordinate 10,263, forward strand.
CGTCTCGACGGCTCCATCCTGAGAGCGCGTCCACGACGGTCCCGGGAACCCCCTGGCGCGCCCGGGCACCCCCCCCCTTGCCCACCTACCTGCCTTGGCATAAGCCCCCCGGCCTTGTCCCTGTCCTCGTCACCGGCTTCCCGAACGGCTCGGTGGAGAAAGGGCGAGAGGGATGAGGCTCCGCGCCGTCGAGGCCTTTTTGTTCTGCCGCTCGACCGACGACGAGAAGAGAGAGAGAGGAGAGAGAGACGGACAGATAGAAAGGCAGAGGGAGAGATTTGCCGAGCAGAGCAGGCTTGGCGGCTCAGCTGTCGATGGATGCATAACAACACGTACATACATACGCTGTACTTGGAGTACATAGCCGGGCGACTGGCAGCCGGACGCGCCACGGAAGGGAGCTGTTGCAGATGGTGAAATGCAACTCGGTTGCTATTTTTGCGCCGGCTCCCAGCTCTGCCGCCTGGGTTGACCGACCGGTTGCCGCCAAGAAAGCAGGGCCAGGGAGGCGAGTGCCATGGCGGCCTCACCGTCTCGACGAGCGAAGAGGCGGTCGGCGCGGGGGAGTGCGAAGACATGTGCCTCTGCGCGCCATCGTCATATCCCCTACCCTATACCTTGAGCCCCTCTCTTTGTTTTTTTTTCCCCCCTTCTTCTGACGACACGACCGTTGCTCGCTGGTGCTGGAGATGAGACACGAGGGTGTGCCGGCGAGAGCAGAGCTTGCACGACCGACAAGCCACGCGGTGGCTGAAAGAAGCAGCGGCGCACAGACGGAAGCCAAGGTGGGCGCGTGCAGCATCTCGCTCCCTCGCTCGCCGTCCGCTCTGCCTCGGTGCCCTTCTGCAAGGCCCGTCGCGCACGTGCTGCTGCTTCCTTGACCGCTGGCCGCCGTCGCCGGCCGAGATGAGCGGGTGAAGAGCGGCAGCGGGAGGACGACGGGCCTGAGACTCGACCCCTTGTTTTTCGCCGGCGGCGGCGTGCGCGCCAAGTCACATGTACAGCCTGGTACTACCCACTGCTGTGGTGCGGTGTTGGAGGTACCTGGCAGGTACTTGCTTGAGTCTCCGGAGGAGTTGGGTATACAACAACTACTAGGTAGTAAATCAATGACTTCCATCACTCCCTTATGCCATCGCCTCTCCCAAAACCAACTCCCCATCGCAAGTCACAGCTCGCCGCCCCCCCCCCCCCC
>NJEV01000080.1:11605-42576 GCA_002591385.1 Cordyceps sp. RAO-2017
AGGAGGAGGAGGAGCAGCAGCAAAAGAGTCGAGCGGCGGTAGCTCGGGAGATGCCACGCCGGTCGACGGTGAGAGCGCAAGCCGCCGGCCGCTCACCGAGTCCACGCTCGCCAATACCGCCCCGAGAGGAGCGCACACCACAGCTGCCCTGCCATCCTATGCAACTCTGTATGGATAATGCTGGTTCCTGCCATGTGCTCGCTACCCAGGGGCGGAACCGGGCCGTCACCTTGCCGGGCCAGACGTAGCAATCGCCACACGGCCGCGGGAAACAAAAAAACTGGAGAAGATGGGGCCTGGGGATTCAAGCCGGCCGAACCGTGGGACCGAGGAAACCCACGATCCTTTGGCCCGGCCGACGCTCCATCCCAGCCGGCTCCTCCCAGGCCTTCAGGTCCCGGGCCTCGGGCACGATATAGTGCCGGGCCTCGGGCGCGATATAGTGCCCACATCAGTCCATCCGCGCCGCTGCAACTGCGACGCCCGACCGCCACGCCCTTGACCCTCGCCAGGCTCGTTTGAAAAATACCCGTCTCCATCTCGGCTCATTGGCCGTCCCGTCGGTGCAAATGGGCGCGAGCATGGCCGTCCTTTGATCCGCCGTCGCTTGCATCCGCCTGCCGATGCCTTCTTTCCATCACCCGTTTGCCGACACCTCACCGTGTAGACGCGAGTCACATGTACGGACCGGACCGACGTTCCGACCGGTGCCTTGCCAACGAAAGAGCGGTACAATCCGTGGGAACAAGAGAGTCACGGTATCCAGATGCCTTCATTGCCGTTGCTGAGCTGCGCCATCGAGGAAACAGAGCCGATGCCCTTCCAGCCCCCGCTATCTAACCTGCCCACCCCCCACCCCCCCTCAGTAGTCGTAGAAGCCCTTGCCGCTCTTCTTCCCCAGCCAGCCGGCATCGACCATCTTGCCGAGCAGGACACTCGGTCTGTACTTGGAGTCACCCGTCTCCTCGTGCAGAACCTTCATGATCGACAGGCATGTGTCCAGCCCGATGAAATCGGCAAGCTGGAGCGGGCCCATCGGCACGTTAGTCCCGTTCTTCATGATGGCGTCGATCGAGTCGCGATCCCCGACCCCCGTCTCCAGGCAGATGACGGCCTCGTTGATGTACGGCATCAGGATTCGGTTGGCCAGAAAGCCCGGGGAGTCGGTCGACACGGAGGCGACCTTGCCCATCTTCTTGCAGAACTCGACCGCCCGGTCCAGCGTCTCCTTGCTCGTCTGGAGGCCGCTGATGATCTCGACGCCCTTCTGCACCGGCACCGGGTTCATAAAGTGCGTCGACACGACGCGCGACGACGCCGACGTGTCCGTCGGATCCGACGTCGTCGCCGCCGCGATGCGCGTGATGGAGATGGACGACGTGTTGGTCGCCAGGATCGCGTGCTTGGCGCACATCTTGGCCAGGTTGCCGAAGATCTCGAACTTGAGCTTGGGTATCTCCGGCACCGCCTCGATCACGAAGTCGACCGATGAGAGGTCCTCCATCTTCGTGCTCGGCTTCAGCCGCGACCGCGCCTCGTCCGCCTGCTCCTGCGTAATCCTCGACTTGGACACGTCCTTGGCCAGCAGCTTGTCTGCCGCTCTGCGTCAGTTTCGCCAACATGAGGGGAGCTTGTGCTCGGGGTCGCTGCATCTACCGGCAAACGCCAGGCCCTTCTTCAGCGCCGCGTCGGACGTGTCGATGAGCGTGACGGGCACGCGCGCCTTCTGAGCCGCCACCAAGGCAATGCCCAGTCCCTATCTCTCCGTCGTCAATTTGCCTTGCCCGGATGCTCCTTCGCCACGAACGGGCTCTCTCAGGGCGGACGAACCATCTGACCGGCTCCGATGACGCCGAGGCTGCCCACGTCTGCCGCGTGCCGTCGCGCGGAGCAGCTGAAGAGGCGCGCCTGCTGTGCCGCCGCCCCGGGGGCTCGCGTCCGGAAAAGTGAGCTCGCCATCCTTGCTGTGATGGGGACAGGACGAGGGAGCAAGCCGGCCACCACGGAACGCTTTCAATGGCCCTTCCAATGGCCCCTCGGGTAACCTCGGCTCCCTGGTGGGCCCTTGGGCAGCTTGAACCCGTGTCACTTGAGTGGCCGCCACCGAGTCGCCGGAGATTACCCGGTCCCGCGACCCGAGGCCGCCGAGTCGCGTCCTTGGTCTAGTAGGACGCGTCGAGGCGCGTAAATCACCTGGGCCGCCCTACCAACGAATTCCTTGTCGTGGGCAAGCCCGTCCGTCTGTGCCATCGCCAAAGCCTTCTTGTCGCCAGCGCGCTTCGAACGCGCTCGGATTCGTCGCCTTCGGCTCGTCAGCATGGAGCCGCTGGACGGCACCGAAGACACCGTTCACCCAGAAGTTCGGGCGCACATCAACAGCCTCGTCTCTGCAGTAAGCCCCAAGCTCTGCCTCGCCCCGCCATATCCATCTCCAGGCTTGCTGAGGGGGGATTGCGCCAGCTCGGCGGTGTCAGTGCGGACGATGACGGCCGGTACCAACTTGGCGACGATGCGCTCGAGGTTCTGCGAGATATCAAACGCTGGATCCGCTTCTACGATGAAAAGACGAACCGCATGGACGTCGCCCGATGCCTCTACGAGGCGAACCTCATCGAGGGCGACATCCTGCCCATCCTCGCGCAATGGCCCGAGAGCGCCATGGACAACAAGTTCAAAACGCGCGTCGCCCTGGCATGCTTCGAAATCATGGTCCCCTTGACCTGGCCGATGGAGCGAGACAAGGAACGGATGACGGTCAACCACTACCGCCACATGCCCGTCCTCGACTGGGCGCAGCTCCAGTACAAAAAGGCCATCATCAACTTCGACGGTGCCCGCATCCTGCACACTGCCGTCCGCGCTGCCCTTCCGTCCATGGCCATACCCATCGGCGACAGGACGGCCAGGGACCAAGGCATCATCAAGCTGGTCCTGTTCTTCCTGCGCAACGTCGCCCGCATCTCCCCGTCGCCCACGTCCAACTCCGAGGCCGATGAGCTGCAAGTATCGCGATCTGCCACAATCGACGCCTTCTCCTACCAGGACATCTTTCTCGTCCTGCTCACCCTCGCCTCCAACATGGGAGAAGAGTTCCGGACGGAAGATACCATCGTCATGGAAATCATCTACCATCTCGTCAAGCGAGTCGAGATCGATAGACTCTTCATGCACGAGAAGCAGGTCAACAAGGCCAAGGCGAGCGAGCTCTCTGCCTTGATGAACAAGGAGTCTTCCATGCTCAAGGCACACAATCGCAACGGCCCCACGAGGCACAATCGGTTCGGCACCATGATCTGGGTCAAGCGTGAAGACGGCAAGATGTCCTCGCTTTCGGGACAGGACGCGCTCGCCAGCGCCGCAAAGCGCAATAAGAAGATGGACGACGACAAGATCTTCAAGCCGCCTCGTCGGGCCCGGAAGCAGGACGATGCCGAGCGAGATCTGGGCCTGCCTGCCAAGCTCGATGCGCGCGCCAACGGCCAACTGCGGTCGTTTGTCCAAGACTTGCTCGATTCGGGCTTCAATCCCCTGTTCCAGCATATCCGTAAGTCGATCGACCGGGAGGCGCCGCACGTGATGCATTATCACGGCCGCCAGTTCTTCTATCTGGTCGCCTGGTTCCTCGAGGCCGAGCGCGCGAGGCGGAGCGCCGGCAAGAAGGCCGGCCGGCAGAGCGAAGGCGAAGTCGGCAGCTTCAACATCGTCGCCGGCGTGCTGAACCAGGAGATGTTCATCACCCTCACCCGCGCCCTCCACGACTGCTCCGACATGAAGGACTGGCAAGGCCTCGCCGCCGTCATGCGCTGCTTCACCCAGATCCTGCTCACCGTGCAGGAGATGGCCGAGAGCGGCCGCGACGACGACGAGGAGATTGCCGAAAACGTGCTGCACCGTCTGTTCTACGAAGAGGCGACGCACGACGCCATCGCCAACATCGCCAAGACGTACAAAGATCAGGGCTTCGACTACCTGGACGCCGCCACCGAGCTCGTCCACCATTTCCTGCGCGCCCTCGAGGCCTACGCCAAGCAGAACGTCGACCTGCAGGTCCGCTCGCGAAAGCGCACGAGACGGAAGAAGCGGACCGCCACCGAGGCTGGCGGGGCGGCTCCCGCGAACGAGCAGGAAGACGATTCCGAAAACGACGAGCAGGCCGCGCAGCAGACCGTCAAGGAGCGCAAGTTCGACTTCCACCGCTTCTCGTCCAAGTTCACGCCGCAGGGGGTCGTCGACACGTTCGCGGCCTTGACCAAGCACTACAAGGACCTGAGCGACGCGCAGCTGAAACGCGCGCACAGGTACTTCTACCGCCTGGCCTTCAAGCAGGAAATGAGCGTCATGCTCCTCCGGGTCGACATCATCCACCTGTTCTTCAACATGATCAAGGGCCCCGAGCCGCTGGACAAGTCGTCCGCCATGTTCGGCGCGTGGGAGGAGCTCGTCAAGCAGGTCCTGCGCAAGTGTTTCAAGAAGATCCAGGAACGGCCGGAACTCATCGTCGAGATGCTCTTCAGCAAGCTCCGCGCAACCGCCTTCTTCCTCGAGTACGGATACGAACAGCAGACGCTGCCCGGCAAGCGAGAGCCCAAGCCGGGCGCCGAGCTGGAGTTCAAGCACACCGAGGAGCTCGACCGCCAGATCGCCATCGTCGTCGGCTGCCTGCTGGACAGGGGCGAAAGCGACCACATCGGCTGGGTCAAGGGAGTCTTGACCGAGGCCGAGAGCGAACGGCGGTCCTGGGCGGCCGCGCGAGAGGCCACGCCTCCGATCCGGGAATCGATCGAAGGCGGAGGAGAAGAAGAGCCCGCCGGAGAGGGGCAACCCCCGAAGCTGCCTCCGGTGATCCGTGAGCTGTCCCCCCCTCCTCGCACCGCAGACCCTTTCCGCCGCGTCCTCTTCCGCTGACACGTTCTCCGCAGCCGTGCGCCCCGACAGCCCGGCCCGACGCAGCGCCATGTTCAAGAATTCGCACCTCCGCCTTCTCATGACCGTGTGCGGCTTCCGGCGGCTCGGGCCGGCCTCGGAGGAGACGCCCGAGTCCGCGTGGGTGGTCCCCGACGACGTGACGGCCGACCTGCTGAAGGACGCGCTGCACTTCATCACCCAGGCCGAGTTCAGCCCGCCGGCGTTCGAGGACGGCGCGTCGGCGGAGCAGCAGCTCAGGCGCAAGAGGGCGCCGCGCAAGAAGGCGGCCTTTGACGACGACGACGACGACATGGGCGGCGACCTGGACGACGAGTTCCTGTTCCCCGCCGGCGGGCCCACCACGCGGCGCGCGATAGACGAGCCGGCCAGTCAACCGAAAAAGCGGCGGCGGCGGCGACGGCGCGGCGGCGACGACGAAGAAGGCGGGCTCGACGACGACGACGACGACGCGGCAGCGGAGAAGGCGCGGCGGCGGCGCGAGCGCGAGCTGGAGAAGGCGCGCAAGATCAAGTCGGCGCTGTACGTGCGCGAGGGCGACGACGACTTCGACTCGGACGAGGACGAGGCCTTCTTCGCGCGCGAGCGCGCCATCGCCGAGCGCGCCCGCAACGCCGCCGCCTCCGCCGCCGACGCGCCGCCGCCGCCGGCCAAGAAGCGCAAGTCGGCCGCCCTGCTCGCCGACTCCGACTCCGGCTCCGACTCCGGCACGAGCCGCAAGAGGCGACGGTCCACCACCGACTCCGACTCCGACCCCGACCCGCCACCCCCCCGCGCCAGCCCCGTCCTCGACTCCGACGCCGAGCCGCCGCCGGCCAAGCCCGTCCCCGACTCCGACTCCGACGCCGAGCCGCCGCCGGCCAAGCCCCGGCCCCGCATCCGCGGCGGCTTCGTCCTCGACAGCGACGACGACGAGTAGCCGCCGCGCAGCTTCCTCCCCTTTCCGCGCTGGGCGTCCGGCGTTCCCAGTCGTAGCACGGCGTGGGGGCACCGTCTCGCGTCGTTGCGCAGCTTCGTTTCTTGCCTGTGCTCTGCCCGGCCCGTATCGCGCCGTCCGCTCTCGAGCCATCGTTGTTTCCGCTTTTTCTCAGGGGCGCCATCTTCATCGTCACGTCGCGGCTGACGGCCGGCCATCTGTTCTTCGGGCTTGGCTTCTGTCGAGGTATATCATGCTCGTCGCATTTCCGGCCGATGTCCGTCATCGGGCTTGTATCATTTCGACTTCTTCTAGCGAGATTCTCTATCCTTACGCGGGCGAACTGGCAGCAGGGGATATCTTCGGGCTTAATCCCTATCTATCATGCTCGCCTCGTGTCTCCACACCATGTCTGTCACAGCCATCGTCGTCTCGACTTTTTCTAGCGAGATCCTCTATCCTTGCGCGGATGAAAGGGCAGTAGGGACGTCTTGTTCGATCTTAATTCCTGTCTATCATGCTCGCCTCGTTTCTCCATTCGATGTCCGTCATCGAGCCGTTTTCATTTCGACATTTCTAGCGAGATCCTCCATCTCTACGCGGATTGAAGTACGCGAATTGAAGGGCGGCCGGGAATATCTTCTTCGGGCTTCCCTGCCTTCTCGTCTATGTCGTGCTCCGTCCTCAACCCGACTGGGTGTTTAATACTGCCTGAGCCCGGTATTCAACATCTTCGTCCGTTGCCGAAGTATACCGCTCAATCCTGCACATTGCATCCCTGCACATCCGCCCAATGATCCAATCCTTCAAAATCCAAATATCTCTACCCAGAAGACATGGTTTTGTCATATATTGCGCCCCAACTCGCAGCAGATGCAAGAGACTCTAAATATCCCAAATCGCCAAAGATGCCATGCGCTCTACTCCCTGCCCGCCAAAGCCATATGAGGCCCGCGGCGGAGTGGCTGAGTGCCCCTCCTATCGGGGGTCCCTCCTTCGCGCGGCGGTGCTCTGCCCGCTCTGCACCTGCCCGAGCTCCGTCACATCGTCTCCGGCCTTGCGAGGGCTTGTCGAGGTTCCATGGTCGCTGTACGAGCCAGATCGTAGAGGGGACCCCCCAAAAGGCGACGACTGGCTGCTGACGGCCGTGTTTTCCCCGCTGCTGCCGGCGGCCCGACCCCACGCCCCGCCGATGCCCTCCATGATGAAATCGGAGGCGGTCGGGGCGTCGAGTAGAGCCAGCTCCTCGGGATAGAAGTAGCGAGGGAGCACCAGCGCGCGAACCGGTATGAGCAGAATGATGACGACAGGAAACCCGACGGCGGCGATCGTCTGGGTGATGGCAAAAGTGGCACCGAAGCCGAAGAGCTCGATGGCGACGAAGATCCAGATGGCCCTGCGGCGCTTGATAGCCCGAAGTGGGTGGTTGGCGGCGGTCAAGTTCTTGTCTCCCAGGAGGAATAGAAGTTTGCTGGTAATGCCGTTGGCCTCGAGGGCCTGGACCCCCATGACGAAGAATAGACCGGCGAGCACGCCGTGAGGGACGAGATGCAGCACAAAAAGGAGCGGGCCCGTCATGGTGCCGAGCGTGAGGAGGCCCTGGGCAAGGTTCGAAACTCGCTGCTCCACCACGTGGGTTGCCTCGAATGTGTATCCTCCCTTGTCCTCGCCCTTTTCGTCCAGTTCCTTGACCGGCTTCGTGATGCAGAGCGATTCGGTATGGAAGGGGGCCTGGGGAATGAGACCGTTGGGGAAGGGTAGGCCGAGGATGCCGGCCACACCGGTGGTAAGGCCGAGTAAGAAGAGATCCCAGTGGAAGCCAGCCGGCTTCCGTAACGGATATTCGCTTCCCTGGGCAATCAGAGAAGAGACTGAAGACGGGTCAGCCCGGGAGCACTGGCCGGCTGGGACAGCCGTAGGGAGGGAGAGTCAAGCATACCGTTGTGATCGAACCAGAAAAGAATCGTTAGCAGGACGGCGAATGGCAGAGCCAAGAAGATGTCGCCGGCCCCGAGGTCCCAGAAGTTGACCAGCCAGTTGCGGCCGTTGGTCGGCATGAAGGCGGTGCTAATGGGAAGCGTCTCCAGATGCACCATGCTCATGCGTCCGATGTGGACGAAGCCGGTGAAGAAGATGAGAGTCAGCGGGGTGCCGTAATCCTTGAGGAATACTCGGATCGGATGCCTGAACAGATTACTGGTCCCCAGGACGCCACAGATGTAGGCCACCATGAAGACCAGAACGGCGGCGATGATGGAAAGATAGAAAGGGCTATCGTTGCCGAGCAGCTGAAGGACTTGGATGCCCTTTTGGATGTACAGGCAGGCCACGTAGAAGCCAAAGATGTCGCAGGGGAAGCGTGTGACCCAACGAAGCCAGTTGCAGGAATTGGTGATGGCGAGAATCCAGTGAAGTATGAGCGACCAGCTACGGGTACGGTGAGCCATTGGCCCAGAGCTAAGATGCGAGGAGGGGCGAGGCCACTCACATGCCTATCCAAGTCATGAAGCCGAGATAATTGACGCCAGTGGGCTTCATTATGTCGTACACGGTGCTGTATTCGCAGACACGGAGAGACGAGTGGTCAGCGTACGAGGTCATGAGGGGGAGGAGCGAGATAACGATTAGAAGCTCGACATACTAGTTGAAGACGGTGATGGGGCCTGTTGGAAGTCATCAGTCAAAGGCCGCGAGATTTGCGCAGGAGCAGGCTGGGGCAGATACCGGTGACGCCAACAATGACAAGTGGCTGGGCCGCGAAAAGAGAGAAGACGACGGCGCCCAGGACCGAGGATAGTAATGTCTCGTTGACGCCGTAATTGGAGTCGGTGCTATGGATCATGTCGAGAGAGAAGGCGAGAGCAGGCAGGATACTGCGGGCTACGCTTAGCAGGTGACTCGAGAGAGGGCCCGGCAATCAACGTAGTCGGCACCCGGGAGTGGTAGTGCTGGGAAAAGGGGCAACTGGCATACTTTGCAAAATACATGTAGACGGTGGCGGGCACGACACGGTAGTCCCAAGCGTCGAGCCAGTCACTGGCATAGTAAGGAAGCCTCTGGCGGACATCATTGACCATGCCACGGAAGAGGCGGATCCTCCACCACGGTCCCTTGGAGCCGGCGGGAGACGAGGCGCCTGCCGGGGCGTGGGACTCCTCATCCCGGGCTCGGACGGGCTCGGCGGTGGAAGGCATTGCTGGGCCGACGACGAGCAGAGAGAGCGCGTGGCCGGAGCGTGCGAGTGACTGAAGATTGCGATGGCGGAAGCGAGGAATGCTATAATACGTCGAGCTGGACTGGCACCGACATGGTTCTTTCCCGTCTGGCAGGCTGCTGAGACGGCTGGCTGTGTCGAGCGTCGCGAGAGGGACGAGGCGGCCGATGCGGAGGAATAAATACTGCTCCAAGGAGCAGAAAAGCAGCCCAGAGGCGCACAAGAGAATGGAAAAGTTGACGAGGGGGGGGAGAGACGAGATGCTAGAGGCTGAGAAAGTACCTGCTAAGTAATGAATTCAGGAAGAAGCGGGGGGTAGGCGCGACGGCGGCGCTTTCTGAGGCGATGGAGATACAATTTGTAGATGGTGGGCGCCTGCCGCTACTCCGATCCGCCCCCTTCCCGTAGGCCCAGTAAGTTCCTGACAGGGAGTACTTGGCGAGAGATATGCATATATCGCGCGGTACAGGGCTTTGCGTGCAGATTTTGCAGAGAATCCATGTAGCTGACCCGCACAGGGAACTTATTAACTTGCCTGGCGCAGGTATCCCCCGGTCCCCGAACTCATACCTAACACTTGATGTGGACACGCACTTGGGCCTCAGGGCTCGGGAACTTTGGCCGACCCCAGCACGCCCCCAGCGCATGAATATCATCTACGCTTACATACAGACAACACACATGCATGCCCTTTTCTTTTTCCCCGTCTTCCTCCTCGACTCTCTCCCGACCTTGTCCAAACTCCGCGGCGGTGCCCAGAGCGGAGCCCAAGAAGCAGGCGGCGGCTTCGTGACATCAGTCGCAGGCGCCAAGGGATGTGCGAGTTTCGGCCGGCTACTGGTTCCCGGACACGAGGTGGTGGCCCTTGGGATCGTATATCCCCTGCCGGCACTCTTGGGCCCTCTGCACGATGATGAGATCGGTTCAGGGAATCTGTTCCTCCACCGGCCACTCGGACGCGAGCGAGCGGTGCGCACGAGATATTGCAGCTCACGATAATACCTGCGTCCGTGGTCGTAGCCAATATGCCCTCTACCGGACGTGTGCATCCAGCTGGAGCAGTAGCTTGCCCTCTCCTCGGTAGCCGCAGCTGTCACGCGATGCCAGGCAGCGGCGGTCAAGATCATCGCCCGTCATCGTCTTCGGTCCCCATTCCGAATCCACACGAGCCGACGGTCACACTCACAACACACTGGCAACGGCTTGGAATTAGCCGCCGAAAGAGGAAATAAAAAAAAGGAGACGAAAACTACCTAGGGGGAGAAAAAGTCTCACCGCCCGTGCCGTCGTCGTCGTCGTCGTCGACCCGCGTCCTCCTCGAGTCCGCTCACCGGCCACTTCCCGACCCTAGCGCCACTCGGCTGCCGCATGCCACATGCTATTGTTCGTCACGAACGCTGGAGCTGCCTGCAGCCCTCCCCGGTTAAAAGACTTTCGTCGCCGCTCCCGTCCTCGTGGAGCACCGTCTGGGGGGAACTTTGTCGACCAATCACGGCGCCGCCGCACCTTTCCTGTCCACCTTCGCCGGAACTTGGGTACTGAGATTCATCCGTCGGGCCTGAGCAGTAAAAAAGCAAAGATAGTAATGATAAGAGATAAAACAAAAGAAGACACCTGGTTCATCCTGTAAGTTCTCCGCATCGCATCCGTAGGTATACACATGCAATATATCCGCGACTGTCCTCGGGCGCAGCCACGACCCCAACTGCGCTTGTCAACTCCATTCGTACCGCCCTTGCACAACCACTTCCCAAGTCCACATACTTCAGTAGCAGCAGTATACGGTATACCATATATCTTCTCAAGTACGGCGCCCGCAGCGCGACATCATCTCACTCAATCTTCTCATCCGAGGCGCGTGTAAGATTTCCACATTCTTCTGCCACCCCTCTCGCCCCTTCTCTTGTCCCCTCTCTTTGGCCCGAGCATACGGCCAAGGCCGTTTCGTCTCCCTCGACTGCATCGACCTCTATCCGCTCGTCTAGCTGCTCTAGAGTACAAGATTAAATACAGGGCCGGCCGCATCCCTCCCATGATAGCCTCTCGCGGGCGACAAGGACCAAGCCGAAGACGCGCGGCGGCGACGCCCCGTCTGTTGTTGTCTGGTAAGAGTTGAGATATAAGGCGAGGGAAGCATGCGCATGCACGCTCCCACACCTCACGCACGTACGTGCTGTCGTTGCTTTTGCTGCCCAACGCGCCGTGCTGGCAACGGTCCTCGGGTCGACGACGTCGTAGCCCGCCAATCTCGAGCCTCCCTCAAGTTCCCGGCTCTTGGCGCTCCTGCTCTCGTGCGTAATCCAAGCAGTCCGCCGGCTGAGAGCCTACGTAACAGATCCCGCCAATCCCACAGACCTCGCCCATCCGTTGCCTCTCACCGCAGCTGCCTCTCCTGTCCCTCGTCGACCCGCCCAAAGGCCGGCGCCGGGTTCGGCGGGTCCTTCGGCGTATCCGTCTCGGAAGGCGTCTCGGAAGGGAACGGCGGCGGCGCGCTCTCCCCCTTGCCTCCGCCGAAATACTTTTCGAAATCATCGTTGTCGTCGAACGGCCGCTTCCCCAGGAGCCGCACCATGTCATCCCGCACCAGCACCTCCTTCTTCAGCAGCTCCTCTGCCACGAGCCCGACCTCCTCCTTCTTCTGCGTCAGGAGATCCCTGCATCGCCTGTAGGCCTCCTCCACGATACGGTGCACCTCCTGGTCGATTTGCTGCGCCGTCGCCTCCGCGAACGGTTTCTGCATTCGGTTTGGGTTGTTCTCGAAGTGCACCGGTCCCACCTTCTCCGACATGCCCCACTGCGTCACCATGTTGCGTGCAAGCTGCGACACCTTCTTGAAGTCGTCGCTCGCCCCTGTCGTCACCGTGGGGAAGTGAAGTTCCTCCGATACCCGCCCGCCCATGGTCATGGCCATGCGGTCCATCAACTGGTTCGTGTTCATCAGGTACGCGTCCTGCGGCAGATACTGCGCGTAGCCCAAGGCGCCTTGTCCGCGCGGAATGATGGACACCTTCAGCAGGGGATCCGCGTGTCGCAGGAACCAGCCGCAGATGGCGTGGCCGGCTTCGTGGTACGCCACCGTCTTCTTCTCCTCCGGCTTCAGCACCAGTGACTTGCGTTCCAGGCCGCCAATGACTCGCTCGATGGCGCGCTCGAAGTGCTCCATCTTGACGTCGTCCGCGTTCCCCCTCGCCGCTGTCGAGTTCGCTCGTTAGCTGTTTTGTCCTTGGTCCCCGTCATCTGCCATGAATACGTACCAATCAGGGCGGCCTCATTGACCACGTTGGAGATGTCGGCGCCGGAGAATCCGGGGGTCAGCGTAGCCAGTCGTCCGACGAGGAAGTCGTGGTCCTCCTTGGTGACGATCTTCTTGAGGTACACCCTGAATATCTCCTTCCTCCCGTTCATCGTCGGGCGGTCGATGAAGATGTGTCGATCGAATCGACCGGGCCGCATCAGAGCCTTGTCCAGGATGTCGGCGCGGTTGGTGCCGGCCAGAACCACGACCTGCTCTCGCGTGTTGAAGCCGTCCATTTCCGTCAGGATCTGGTTCAGGGTGGCCTCTCGTTCGTCATTGCCGCCGAAGCCACGGTTGTTGTCCATTCTGGCCCGGCCAATGGCATCGATCTCGTCGATGAAAATGATGCACGGCGCGTTCTTGCGGCCCTCGGCGAACAGGTCGCGCACCCTGGACGGTCCGACACCGACAAACATCTCCACGAACTCGGATCCGCTGACGCTGAAGAACGGGACCCCCGACTCTCCGGCGGTGGCCTTGGCGAGGAGCGTCTTTCCGGTACCCGGCGGTCCGGCCAAGATGGCCCCGCGAGGGATCTTTGCTCCCAGCTTCTCAAACTTCTCGGGCTGCTTCAGGAAGCTGACAAACTCCATAATCTCCGTCTTCGCTTCTTCGAGGCCGGCCACATCCGCGAACTTGACCTTGACCGCGCTCTCGGCGTTGAACTTCTTCGCTTTGCTCTTGCCGAAGTTGAACATACCGCCGCCTCCAGTTCGTCCGCTCATGGATCTCTGAGTCCACACGATCAAGCCGATGAACAGGAGCGTCGGTCCAAATGCAAGGAAGAGATTGCCAAGAGAACTGCCTCCAGCCTCGTAGCTGACCGGAATCCTTTCCGACGGGGGAATACCGAGCTGGTCTTGAGCCTCCTCCAACTTCTTCTCGAACGATTCGACCGATCCAATGGAGAAGACGTATGTCCTTCGGCCAGTCGATCCCGACTCGCTTGTCTCTTCGGCCGCATCCGGGTGGAGTTCTACCCTTACCTGCGAGCCATTGACGACCACGAGCTTCTGGACCAAGCCCTTATCTAGGAAGGCCCTGCGCATCTCCTGCCAGGTAATCTCCTTTCCGGCGAGGGGCTTTATGAACATATCGGACAAATATGCGACGATAGCAACGACAGCGATAGTCTGGAAGATATCCATCCAAAGCGGTTCTTTTCTGCGACCCTGCTGCCCTGGCTCTTGTTGTTGACCTGCACCGGAGTTGTTTGGTTGGTCTTGCTCTTCCGCTGTGTCGCGCTTCTTTTTATCTTGTTCGACCTCCCACTTGGCCAGCTGCCCGCTCATCTTCATGACGCATCGCATTAGCCTCGCCGTGTCCATTAGACCCGGGCCATTGGGATCATCTTTCATTTTGCGAAGCACCTCTCGAAGCTCTTGCGGCACACCGATTTCTTCAAACGCTTTCTTGTGGCCCTTCACAATTTCCCACTGAGACGTGGAAAGGTGATCTTTGAAGATGTCGAGCTGATCAATTTCCTGCTTGGTCAAGTGAACCCAGCCTTCTGGCAGGGGCTGCTGCGGCTTGGACTTCCCATCTGGCTCAGCTGTATCCTCTCCGTTCTTGGCCTCCTTGACCTTGCCATCTTCGTTGTCCTTCCCCTTCTCTCCCTCATTGGCCTTCTTGACCTTGCCGTCTTCGTTTGACTGCGAGTCTTCGTCGTGCCTTGGAGGCGGGGAATCTTTGGAGGAATAATATCTCGTTCGAAGACCGTATGGCGTTGCACAGGCCCCTGGCCGGATCGACCTGGGATATGGCGACAAGTACGAGCCCCGGTAGAGGTTTGACGGGCGCGGCAGTCGTAGTAGCTGTTTGAGCTGGTTCGATTGTCGGAAAAGCCTTGACATGTTGGTCTGTCGGAGCAGTCGCGGCTGCGGGACCACCGGACTTGGTGAAGGTGACGATGACGATGCGCAGCTCTAATTCATGAGCTTCACAGAGCGGCGATCACTGGCGCGGCATGCATCAGATCCAGAAGCTTGCGTCCAGCCGTGGCGAGCACTGGATCGTGCGAAGTGACGTTGACGTTCAAGGTGGCAGCAGGAGAGGTCCTAGCCTTTTGACTGCTAGGTAATCAAGAAGCGCACGCCACCAAAAACTGGTCGGCGTCACGTGGCCTGACCTCGCGAGTCGCCGTATCTTACAGTAGGTACCTAGATAACAATGGTGGAGCGACTGCCAACGTTATGTACCTTCCCAGTAGTACGTATCGGCACGTTAATCCGTCGTGATACCGGTACTCCCAGAGATACCCGGAGAGTATGAGGAGAATCAAAAGCCCACACTAAGGCAAAATTCACCCATTTGCGTCAAGAGGAGATAATGATTAAAGAAATAAACAATGAAAGAAAAAGAAAAAGACAGAGAGAGAGAAGAGAGGGAGGGGAGGGGTCACTTGCGCCGTCGATTAGGTAGTACCTAGGTACGGTAGGTACTGGGTAGGTACCAGGTGGGTACCTGGGTGGACACCTCTTTCTGTACAAACAGCCAGACATTAAAATAGAGCCTGCAAGTATCTCCTAGTACTCAGGCCAGAATTTCTCAAGAAACAGGCATCTTACTTCCCCAGTACCCTTGATAGGCACACTCAAAGCCGGACCGCATGCCGTCTCCAAGTCCAGCCGGGTTGCCTCTCCTTTGACCGGCGTCAGGTCGGGGAAATCTCGCCAGAGCTCAACGGTCGAGCCTTGAATGTTCGAGTCGTGAGGAAGCAGTCTCATTATGCGTCGTGCTTGAGCCTCGTCCCCAAGTTCCATGAGGAGAACTGTCGGCCTCAGAAGCGCCGCAATGGAGAGCAACCTGGAGTAGAAGACATCCTCGCGTTCCCATCCTTCCGGGATCGGGAGGTGCCCGCCAGGAACCAGAGCCAATTGCGGCTCATACTTTCGAACCGAGTATCCCAGCTGTCCGCGGCCATAGTTCCAAACCGTTTCAGCAATGTAGGGCGGATTGGACACGAGAATATCACATGGGCTGCGCGCGAGGGCGCGCAAGTCTTCGTCGTCGAAGATGTCGCCTTTCAAGATTCGAAGATCTTGCTCTGGCGCCGGGCGGCCGATGTGACCTAGCCGTATGTTTCTGTCGATGTTCTCCCGGGCCAGCTTCACGGCTTCAGGGGCAATGTCGACGCCCAGCACGTGCAGGGCAGGGAAGCACTGCTGGAGCAGAGAGAACAGCAGCAGCGGGATGCAGCCAGTGCCCGTGCAAAGATCGACCATGCGCAGCGCACGACCATGCTTCGGTACGGAGAGCCGCCCGCGCTGGACGAGGTCTACGAGATGGCACGTGTAGGCCTCCGTCTCCGGGCGAGGGATGAGAACACCGGGGCGGCAGCGGATGTCAAGATGGCCGAACGGCTGCGATCCGAGGATGTACTGCAGCGGAACGCCGCGGCCCCGGTCTCGGCACAGCTTAGCCAACGTTTGCCGTCGACGAGCCTGAACCGTCTTGCGGACGTGCTCTTGAATCCAACGGAGCTCATTTCGAGCAGACTCGAGGCTTCTGCAAGCCGGCACGAGCGCTGCAAGATTGGGGGACTGCTGCTTGGCCTGTCGGAAGAGCCATGGTGGGAGTCGAGGCATCGGCCATGCCCGGCCGCCGGCGAATCGAGCAACGAAAAAAGCTGACAGAGGTTGAGATTGGACAGGAAGACGTCGACGAAATTTCCTTGCGCCTCAAAGTTAGAACGGCCACTTCTGGCGCCCGGAGTTTAACCGACCCAACGCTGACTCCCTGGGTCACGTAGCAATCGCCCGTTACTGTGGGCATTGGTTCGTCGACAGACTGCGGCTTGACTCAACCTCAAGATCCAACCGCATCAGTCGCATCTGGCCGAACTCATCTCCTGCTACACAGTTTTTGGGCCACTGGGGCACACGCATCTAGTATCCTTGTGTTGAATCTCTTATTGAAAAGGGCGCGCGCTATCAGCGCATCGGTAAAGCTCAGTACGATCCCGCAGTCGCGACCCATTTGCTTATCACGATTCTCGCGAACAGCTCGAGAATACTGTACAGCTGCTTATCCCAGGACCGTGCAACATGAACGCCCCAGATCGGTAAGCATCTTCTCTTTCTTCTTTTCTCGTTTGTGTCTTGTTGTTCGCGATCTTTGCCTCCCGTCGTCTCTATCCTGGACTGTCTAGCCATACCAAGCTTCGCTCAATGAGGTCCGGCAGAGCAGCTCCGATGGCCGGGCGCATCGCCGCATGCCCACAGCTAGGCCCGGGATCAGAAGTCTGCAACTACTTCGAGGAATCTGTTTGAGGCTACGGCTGGGGCTCAAGAAGACGCCTTTCCAGCAAGCTGTAGCGAGGCTCGCGCGAGTCCCGGCTACCGCGCAGGTGAGGTCTCCCAGTGCGCGTCCACAGGAGTCCCCTGGATTCAAATGCAGTGGCAGTCACATGCCATGGTGTTCTAGGGGCAGGTGCACTCGCCTGGCGCGTCTCCGCCACTTCTGTACTGCGAGACCTGTGGCAGCTGCCCGAGCCCTGATCGCTACCTTCCGCCCAACACGCTTTTCCGTCGTTTGCAAGCTGGCATCGGAAACCTCCCTCTTCAACTTCAACTTCACCTTCAACTTCACCTTCAACTCAAACTTCACCTTCAACTTCACCTTCAACTCAAAGCAAGCCTCGCCTTTCTACATCATGTCCGGCTGCAACTCGAAGCATTACAACATCCAGGACAGCCCGTACTGCTTTTGGTTTCTTTGGCAATTCTGCGGCCCTCGCTAACGCACTGCTCTAGCTTCGAGCTCTTCCTGCTCAACGATGGAGAGAAGAAGATTGAGGAAAAGGTGTACTCCGGTGAGATTCCCTCCTCTGACTCCCCGGCATCACGGCCATCTGCAATGTTCTGCCTCCTCACACCAGCCCCCAGGCATGTCCAACACGTCGGACTTTATCCTGAACAAGGAGGACCACACGCTCGGCAATCTGCTGTCGGAGCATCTCAAGATGCATCCCAATGTCTACATGGCCGGCTACAAAGGTATGTGATGAAGCAAGACCGTGCATCACGTCTTACCGTTTTCCGCCTCGTCGGCTAACCATGCACCGCCAGCCGCTCACCCCAACGTCCCGCAGCTCTTCATCCGCGTCCAGACGGACGGCAGCAAGACGCCGCGCGAGGTGTTCTGCGCCGTGTGCGAGAAGCTCATCAACCAGCTTGAGTCATTGCACCAGGAGTTCACCCGCGAGTGGGAGCTACGCCGCATCACGAACGTGGGAGAGCAGGGCAACATGCAGGCGAATGGTCACTGAGCCACCAAGTCGCACACGGTTCGTACGACAGGCGATTGGCGTTAGGGATACCAAGATGCTATCTGGACTTTGCTTTTGTGCTATGTCATGCGGTTGGGTTACGGCCAGGGATAGGTAGTTGAATGCAATACGATAGTTGCAAGTCCCAAAAGATCCTAAACCGGTCCGGACTTGGCTCTTCCCTTGCTCCCTCTCCTATAGACGGTGGCGCCTTGTTTCGCAGCCCAGCGCAGCGGAGTGAGCTCAGGCAATCCATGCTTCCGAGGCCTGGAAGAAGACTTCGTAGCTCTCCCGAGCCTTGTACGGGGATGTGGTAGGCCAAACGCGGCTCTGGCTTGTGTGCTGTGTGCACCTCCCTCTTCATTTCACGCCGCAGCCTCGCCCGGGCCTTCACCTCCGGGTATCAACTGTGTGGCTTGGCGTTAGCGCAGAAGATAAGTCCGCACGGGAGCGAGGTCCGCATACCATGCAGATGTTATTTCCGTTTAGCAAGATCTTAGATAGCTTGTCGCGGCTTCCACTGCTGTAGTCACTGTCCACAGCGTCAACGCGGGCCCTGCAGGCCGGCTGTAGCAGGGACTTACAATTCCGTCACGTCTTCAAGAACCATGTCTGTGTGAATGCTGTGAGAAGAGGTCTCTTTGCGCTTGGCGGTGGGAACAGCAGAGCAGCACTCACTGACGTAGTCATCGAACCCAACAAGCATGCCGCTAAACTCTGCGCGCCACGATCAGTCTCGTGCCATCAGCACCCGGGCGCCCGGTCGGGAGAGTGCGAACCTTTGCCGTCCTTCATGATGACCCAAATCCTCGAGCCGACACACTTGTCGATGAGCTCTACTCCAGGTCAGAGGCCTCGCGGCGGTTTGAGGCTGAGGGGGGGGACGAGGCTCACCAAGCGGCAGTAGCTGCGACTGTGATGCCATGGCGGAAACTCGCCGTCGTTGAACCCGGCTGCTGACCCCGAATCGAGTGATCAGCTGCAGTGAGTCCCAGAGGTTGTTCGTCACCTCGTCAGATTTTCCGATGGTCGCGCGATGTCTTCACGATGTCTTCACTCTGCTTCACGCACCACCGGCGGTTTGCGGCAGCGAGTCGTCGCCTGGAGGCTCCCGCCCCCACGTGCCCAAAATTGCATGACTAAGCCGAATCTTGCTGAGTCGCCTTGCACCACGACACCTCAAAGGGCCAATGACGGTCGTCCGTTGTCGCGACGCTTCGCCACTCCAAGCTGCTGCTTGTTGACGCTGCCATCACCTACGCGCCGGGCCATGAGATTGAGCCACGGCAATGGAGCCTTGCTTCTGACCAAGGCACATAGGACATCTTCCGCAAGGAATTGTGCCCGTGCTGCCACCGGACCGCCTGATCCTCGCAATGCTCTGCCCCGCCGCTGTCCTCACGCCCGCGCCCACGCTCACGCCAGCGCGGCTCCGACACGGCGAGCCCTCGGTCAAGCCATGGCGTCGAAGAAGATCGTCTCGCTGTGGAACCCAAGCCTGGGCATTCGGTTCTCTTCCAGTCTCAAGTCCGCGTGTCCGCAATTAGATGTAGGCCGATCTGTTCACACGACCGCGGGGTCCGGCTATGGCCACCACGACCGCGGCGACGAGTCGACAGTGTCCACAGAGTCGGGCCTGACAATCGAGGCTGCTGCCCTCAACGAAGCCCCATTCATACGCAATGGCTCGTACCGTGAACCTCACGATGACTCACAAGTCGTCGAGACGAGCGATGAGAAGGCTCACGTCCCAGAGGACAAAGCCAAGGATCAGCAGCTGGTAGCACCCATCTTCACCATGTCCAGCCAGCTCTTCGACGCCGCCAAAGCCGCCCCCGCCGGCACGGCCGAGTCCTTTTGGTCTCATACCTTGTACGAGAGCACCGGCGACGGCGGCGTCAAGGACAAGGTCAAGGTGTACTACTGCACCAACGCGCAGACCATGGAATCGCTATGCAAGACGCACTTCCTCGGCCAGAAAATTCTCGGCTTCGACCTCGAGTGGTCCCCGTTCGTAGTGCTCGGCTCGACCAGCCCGCGCACCAACCTCTCCCTGATCCAGCTCGCGAGCCCGAGCAGCATCGCCCTCTTCCACGTGGCCGTGTTTGCCGGCGACTACGCCGATGAGGGCTTCATCGCGCCGACATTCCGGGACATCATGGGCGACCCCGACGTGAGCAAGGTCGGCGTCAACATCTTGGGCGATTGCACGCGCCTGAGGAAGCACCTCGGCGTCGAGACCCGGGGCGTGTTTGAGCTGAGCCATCTGCACAACCTGATCGACAAAGTGTCGACCGGAGGCTACGGCCGGGTCGGCAAGTCCGTCGTGTCTCTCGCCACCCAGGTCGAGGAGCACTTGGGCCTGCCGCTGTACAAGGGGGAAGTGGTTCGCCGGAGCAACTGGCTACAGCGGCTCACGCAGAAGCAAATCGGCTGTGAGTAGCTTGTTCGCGCCGGTTCCGACGCGCCGCTGCTGACCTTTGCTCCAGACTCCGCCGCCGATGCCTACGCAGGCATTCAGCTCTACTACGCCCTCGAGGCCAAACGCAAGAGGCTCTTCCCGCGGCCGCCTCGGCCTGACCACGCAGAGCTCGGCCTGCCCATCCGCACCGCACTCACCAACGATGAGGATGGCACGCAGAAGCGCAGCAGGGCAGCCAAGGCCCCAGCCGCCGTCGAGGTGCCCTCGGGATCGGAACACACTGCACCCGCACCAGCCGAGCTCGCGTCCGCAGAGCCCTGGGTGCCGCCGCCTCCCGCCCACCTGCCCGCCGCGGACACCAGGGACGCTCGCGTCGTCGAGGCCGACCTTATGGCCAGGCAGTACCGCCGCGCCAAGTCGACGCCCGTGGCGGGTGGATGGTCTCGGCTTGTGGCCTACTACCTGTGGCACACCAACCGAGACCTCGATCCCGAGGCCATCGCCAAATTGATGCGCAGCCCTCCCCTACAGAAACACTCCGTCATCACATACATCCTAGCGGCTCTCGTGACCGAGGAGCTGCCCTACGACAAGGCGCGGCTGAGGAATGAAGTCATGTCCTTTTTGCACCCGACGGCCCTGACTGGAAAGATTCGATCACTGGCCAAGGACTGCGAATTCATCAAGTCATGACAGCGCGTGCGCCTGTCTGCCTTGGGCGATACCCCGTTGATTTTTGTCTCCTGGCACCTTCAGTCCCAGGATGTGTATAGATAGAGACCTCTCCTCATCCTGCCGCCGGCGCCAGCAAGCCTCTACCTCTGTTGATCTGCACCTTCTTGTCTTCTCCGGCGCTCACGATGCCCCATGTCTTGTCCCACGTGACGCTCAACACCTTGGCGCCGTCTCCCGCCGGCGGCAACTTCTTGCCTTTGAGCCACTCGCGCCCGATGGTGTACACCGGCTCGCTCACGCGACCACCGCCCTCGTCCGACGTCCCCGGCCGCACACTCCGCAGGTCCCACACTCGGCACGTGCTGTCGTGCGAGCCGGACACCAGGGAGTAGTCGTTCTCCGGCGAGGCTGACAGGGAGGCGATCATGTTGACGTGGCCGCGGAGAGTCATGGCCGCCGTGGCGGCCGCGGATTCTCGGGGATCCAGGAGGGTGATGTGTCGCGCCGAGGAACCGGCCGCCACCAGCGAGTTGGTCGGGAGCGCGGCGGCGCACAGGATAGGGTGCATGGTTGTCAATCTCGACACCTCCTGTTGCGTCGTCAGATCGATCGTCTTGACCGTGTGGTCCTGCGACGCCGAGTAGGCGACCGTGGCATCTTTCGGGTGGAAGATGGCGGCGGTGACGGGCTCGTTGTGCATCGGCATCATGGCGAGAGGGCCCCGCTGGGCCGTAGAGCCGGCTGCTGCCGAGAGCTTGGCCCGCTTCGCGCTGTGCGCCGACGGCAGGCTGTCGGGATCGGCTTGCGGGGCCGTCTTCTTCGAAGAAGTCCACATGCCGACGCGGCCGTCAGAGGAGGCGGTAAGGATTCGTTTTGTAGACACATTGACCTCGATGTCGTTGATGTTTTTTTCATGGCCCCAGAGCTCCACGCTGGGCTTCAGGGATCCCGAGAAGCCGTCGTCGGATTCTTTGTAGTCCCACACGACGACCTTCCGATCGAGACCCGCCGAGGCAAGCTTCGACGGCGACAGCCAGCGGACAGCATTGATGCGCTGGGTGTGGCCGCCCGCTCTGCCGGCGCAAGAAGTCGCGACCGTCTCGCCGGAGGGATTCCATATCCTCACGAGCCCATCGTACGACGCGCTAGCCACCCTATCCGCCACAGCGGCCTCCCCCGACACCCTGCCGGCTGGCGCTGTCGAGGAGAGCACACTGACACTGCTGACCCAGTCGTCGTGCTGGAAGCTCGCCTCGTAGACGGGCGGCAGCAAGCTTCGGACGTACTGGAGAGTGAGCGTCGATTCCGACGACAGGCCGTTGGCCGAGAGGTAGTCCTCGATGCTTGTGCGCAGGAAGGTGCCGTTGGCGAGGAAGTCGAGCGGGACGGGAGACGAGGTGTCGAGCATGGACTCGGAGTTGAGGATGCGCGAGAGGCCATAGCGCTTGATGTCTTGCACAGCGTCAGCACGTGCGCAAACACGAAGGCAGCCGGAGCAGGTGGAGGCCACAGACCAGCTGGGACAAGAAGCTGCTGCTTGGTTTCCGGTAATTGAAGCTCCGGCTCGTCAGTGGTGAAGATGACCTTCACCTGGCTCGGTGAAGAGTCGTCCATTTTAGACGCTGGCCCCGTCCGTATCCTGCTCCAGCTTGGTCGAAGAATTGAGGACTGGAATCAACGGAGACAGATTGTCGAATTCCGGGGGAAGAAATTTTTCTTCAGCGCACTGAGCCTGTCCCTCGGAGAGAAGCATGAAGAGTGCGGCGGGCGATGTGGACGAGTGATGCAAAAAATGGGCAGCGAATGCGACGAGCTCGGGAAAATTTTGGGGGAGAATGGGCCAGCCTTGCGCCCGCCATGCCTCCACAGCAGGGTGGGGTGATATGGCATAGCCAATCATATACGGGTATTAGCTGCAAGGCTGAGAGTGTCCACTGCTAGAGTAAAGGTTGTTTATTGTGGTCTTTAGCTTCAAATTAACGGTCCTGTGTAAAGAACCTCCACACAGAACCGTCGCGTCAAATCGAGATTCTGCTCAACTGCCGTTCCCAACATTCGCCACACTCTCTTCACATCCTGCGCTGTATAGACCCGACGATATCCATCCTGCCTGCGCCGGCAAAGGTCACGCCGCCAAAATCCCAAAGATGGACACGTCAATATCAAACAGCTTTCCCTTTCTCACCTAGTTGCGCACGTCTATGGCCTATGGCGAGTCCAGCCAGTACGAGCAAGACGAGCTCCAGGGGTCAATACGATGCCCAGGCGTGCTCCAGAAGGGCGGTCACGCTGGGGGCGACGGCCTGGCTCCGCAGGGAGCCGGCTGTGGCGACCGTCTCGGCAGTCCCGAGAGCACTCATGAGCTGGACCGCGTCTAGTCCATCGCGCCCGCCTCTCCCGTTCTGTTGATGGATGCATGTGGCCCCAGAACGGCTGGGGAAGGGCGGCGGGAGTCTCCTCGGCATCGGCCGGAGCCGGCGCCGCACGGGTCGCAATGCCCCGCGCCCTGACGTGGCTCATGAGCGACGGCTCGACGTTTTCGTGCGGAAGGACTGCGATGTCGAAGCTTCGTCTCAATCCTGAGGCATTGACCTCAGGCTGCTGACGACTCTGAGAAACCTGAGTAGGACGCGCTCTGCGGCAGCTTTGTGTGTTCCACTGTCCAGGCGCCGCCGTCGACGGCGGTGGTCCAGATATCGCCGATGCCCAGGCTGTCCAGGAGGCGAAGAGCAACGCTTCCGCCGGGGGCTGGCCCCGTTGCAGACCTGCACCCGATGGCCCGGTTGGTGGCGGCCCACGTCGTCACCAACTGGAGAACGGTGCCGTGCGTTAATGGTATATTCCCATCATGAGAAGACAACGCAAGGCCGGGTCCGGCATCTACCCGGCATCTGCTTCTGGTCGTCATTCTAGAAGCCTCGTCTGTGCAGGACGCAGAACCGCTCAACGTCCGCAATTGTAGGCCCCGAACGTACGTTGGTGGCCAAGTTGACGCGATATTGTGGCCATCCAGCCGTTCAAACTGTACTCCACGACCAGTCTTTCACCATTGAACCTCACTGAATTGTACCATCGTCGGGGCCGTAAGCACTACCGACAGGAGCGGCATAGCTGCGACTAGAGCCAGATTGGGGGCGACTCCGGGCAGCTTCTTCAGTCCGAGTCGCCAGGCAACGCGGGAACTTTTGCCTCGGTGGCTGGGGGCAGCTGAGGCTCTTACTGCATGCATCCGGCGTTTCGTACTCCCGCACGTCTGACAACTTGTCCAGCAACTCTGTCCAGCCCCAATGCCAGGCATGATATGGGTGGCCGACTCCTCTTGGGCCTAATTCACCTCGTCATATCACAAATGCCAGGCCCTCCTCAGGCTTGAGCTTGCCCGTCGCCAGCTCATCCCATCCCCTTCTCACGTCCTGCATGCCCGTACCCCAGCGCAGCTCCAAGCCCTTGAGGCCCTCCTTACGCAACAAGTCCCAGGCCCGCTGTAGCTCCTCGAAATACTTGTCCGCGCCTTGGAGCTTCATGGCCTGATCTCGGACATCATTCGCGTTAACGAATGTCTGTTGTGGGGTGACGCCCGCCTGCAACCCGGCCAAAAGATCGGCCTGTGATACCTCTGAAACCTCGACGCCGACACCCAGCATCAGAAACTTGTCGTACATTGGCTGAAGAGCCAGAGCCCAGCGAGGACCTGCATCGGCACGTCCGCCAAAGTCCTGTTTCGGAGGTCGTTCAGCAAAGCGCCTTCATGTTCCCCCAGTTGAACGATAGGGATGTGGCAGATGAGAGCGACAGCAGAACGTTGAGAAAAGAGAGGATAATAGAGACAGCAGATGAGGAAGGCAAGCATAATGAAGTGCTCATGAGCCAGTTTGGAAGGGAAACTTACAACCAGCACGATCTTTTCCTCCTTCGCGACACCGAGGCCAGCCAAGATTTCCACGGGAGACCCCGTCGCCGACACCACAGCGTCGTACAGCCCCGTCGCTTCGACAAATGACGTTGAACGACCACTTGCGGCGCCTATGATTCGTGTAGGTCGCTCCCCTTCCTTGCGCATATGACGCAGCTCGCGGGCAAAACACAACCCGACCTTGGAACCCGGGGCGAGCACGATGACCGTAGCGCCTCTGATGCTGGCCTGCTCCGGCGTCCACGGGGCCGAGCCGGGTGCTGCCGACGGCGGCGTTCCGGGGCTGCCCAGACAGTACCGGTTCAACAGATAGGCCGTCTCGAACATGATGCGGACGACGGCATCGTAAGCCGGACCGTCGGCGCGATCCTCGATCTCCCGCCGGAGGGCATCGGCCGCCGCGCCTGTTGCGGTGAAGTATCGGTTGTAGATGGGCATGGCCTTCTGACGATGCTCGCTGGTGACAACGACGTGGCCGGCGACGTCGCAGTCGCGCACGGCAAGGTCCTGGGTCAGGGTCCCGATGGGCTGGTAGCCCCAGAGCAGGGAGCCCGTCGGGACGCTGGCGTGCGTCGATTCCAGCACCTCGGCCCAGCCCCAGGCACTGAGGCGGCCGTACTTGGTATCGTCGGCATAGGGCGGAGGGATAGCGGCCGGCAGCGGATGGATATCCCACCAGTGGAAAAGGAAGCCCAGCTTCGCGTAGGTGAAGTTGTTGGCCGTGAGGGCAAGGACCTTGGTGCGCAGGCGGACGGACGAAGGTGCTGCCAATGGTAGAGGGGGGCCGGTGGAGGGTATAGGGACTATGGCCTGGCTGAAGTAGTGCTCCTTCTCGAGGACCTGGATCGAGGGCATCTCGGCCGAGGACGTTTCGGATGCCATGGCGGACCTATGCCGACTGGGCCCGTCTACAGGTGCTCAGCAACACGGTCGACTATCGCGCTGAACTGGCCGCAACTAAAACAACATATATACCAAGGTTGCGAAGCCGTTGCGATCTCTTCATGTGTCGAGAAACGAGGGCAGGCACATATACATGTATCGCCCAAGGGGAAGGATGATGTGGTATTGCCATTGCCTGATTGCATACGTGTTTATACACATGGCCTTGCAATGAACATCTTGCTCCTTATCAGGCCATGGATGTGCCACCGGCGACAGCCCGTCCATAGGCCACCTCTCCGGCTGTACGAATACGTATGTTGGTCAGCACAGGGAGCATTATGTGACGCATGGTGGGTTACATTTCGCTACTCCTGCAGCGTCTGGTGCAACGGTGCACATGCAGCCTGCGTCCGCGTTGACAGGGCCCGATCCTGCTCGCTCTATGTAATCCTCCCGCTGTCTCCCTGCCCGCCCCTCGCACGTGAGCGAAGAGCGTTTCCGCCTCCGGACGGACCAGGCCCCGAGCCTTTGAACAAAACCCTTCCAGAGCCCCGAACGAGCCGGCCTTCGCGAATTATCTGCGGGGAGAGACGCCCATCATCACTTCGAGTACGGTTGTGTCGCCTCGAACTCAGCCATAATCAAGGGGACCAACAAGGGGAGGAAAAGGTGAGGTTGTACGGGAGGAGATCAACGGGATCCATGCTTCACGTGCTCGAAAGGCTAAGACACAACCACCCTCTTTCCTCTAGGTTCAATACAAAGAGAATAGAGGCCTTTGCGAAAACTTGCAATGCAGACCGTCGTCGTCGGGTTCTTTTACCATTGACCAGCCGCCACATCTCGGCTTCCAGGTCCATGTCGCCAGCCATGTCGTCCCAACATGAAGCATCGGCGCCGACCACGCATCCGAGTGAGATGGCTCACGACTACACCGTCCTCCTCGGGGTCGAGTCGGCGGCGATACTGGTCGCTGCCGTGTGTGTTGCCCTGCGCTTCTACCAGCAGAAACGGAACTGGGGCGCCATCTGCCGTGATGACTGGGCCTGCCTCGGGGCCATGATACTATGCCTTGGCCTCCTGCCGACGGCCGTGGTCAGCGCGACCGCCGGCCATGGTGGCTATCACACCTCAACATACACCAGGGACGAGCTGTCGGTGTTCTGGAAGGTAGGCACAGAAGCACGCCCCGTGGACGTGAACTCTTGCCAACATGAACCCGGCCGCCGGCTAACTTGAGCACATATTCTTCCGCCGCCCAGGCCATTTTCGCCACCGAGCTTCTGTACAGCGCAAGCGTCTCCATGTCCAAGCTCTCCGCCCTGTTCTTCTACCGCCGCATCTTTTCCGTGGCGTCGGCCAACAGGCTGTTCGTGCGCATCATGTACGGTGTCGTGGCGGCCTTCTGGCTCAGCTCGACCGTCGGCGTCATCTTCTCCGTCACTCCGGTCCAAGCCCTGTGGGAGCCCTGGCTGCCCCATACGGGCATCAGCTCCAGACACTTCTACGTCGCGACAGGGCTCATCAACGCGAGCCTCGACCTGGCCATCTTGGCCTTTCCGCAGACCAGGGTCTGGAATATCCAGACGTCGAGGCGGAACCGGGTGCTCCTCTCGCTCGTCTTCCTGATGGGCGGCTTGTGAGTGGTGCTCCTGGGGTCAACTCTCCCTGACATGCACTAACGCGTCTTGTCAGTGTCTGCGTGACAAGCGTCATGCGTCTCATCTACATGGCCACCTACGACGAGGCCGATCTTACACGTACGTGCCAACCCTACACCCATCGACGCTCGAAACTCTGGATGCGGAGGCTGACATCAATCTGATAGGCGATCTTGGCAACACTTTTCTTTGGACCGTGCTCGAACCAACCATGTCCATCATATGCTGCTGCCTCCCCATCTTGTACAAGCTGTTCAAAGGCCAGGACTCGAAAGATTCAAGTTCTGGCCGGGGCACGAGCCAGGGCCGTATTGTTGCCCGGACAGACTCTTCTGGGAAGCGCAGCCAATCGTCGAGCTCCCATTGGGTTCCGACACCGCCAATGGGTCCCGCAGGCCCCCAGGACGACGCATGGATAAATTCTCTTGACCCGGTGCACATACATCGGGAGTTTACAATGGCGGAGAAGCGCTAGGTTATCAGAATTGAGGCTGCAAGCAGATCGTTGGCGCCATACCAGTCAAAACTTCTTACACAGGCGAAATAAACAGCGAAATTGTCGATTGAAGACTTATGACAAGTAAGGAGGCATCACGGTTTCACTCGCCTATACTCAAGCTTCCTTTTGACCTTCTCTCTATACGGTAGGAACTCTAAGCAACAGCTTATCATGTACTAGCACCCATCTAGCTGCCCATAACATCGGTTTGGTCACTCTGTCAGGCGATGAACACGATGTTGCCTGCCTTTCACACGATGTTGCCAATCGTTGACACGATAGTACCAGCCTTTTACATCATATTGCCGGTCCTCTCATCTTATTACCTCCTGAAAGACGTAGCAAAAGAGACGATATAGGTATGAGGCAGAAAAAAAATGGCGCCAGATGATGGCCATGGGCAGGCATACTTAAACATATGGAGGCTATGACACGCTAAATATAGTCAGTTTCAAATTATCATATAGCGTTGAAGACTCGGAAAGCTATAACGGCCATTAAGCTGGATGATCTTCCGTTATTACGATATTTTCTGGATGTACCCGCACCTACGATGGCCTTCAGCCTTGTACTACCTGTCCTCTCTGCCCTTCGACCTCTCCGTCCATTACTGCCTCTACTGCCCACAGGGGGGCTTAGGAGGGCACAGCGGACACAAGAGGTAGAGACGCGAGGAGCATGACAGACGCCTGAGAGGTAGGCGCAGACAATAGATGCAGATCGGGGCCGGCAGAGGCAGAGGCGATTTTGTGAGCTTGCGACAGCCATGCCTATTGCAACGGACCGAATGCAGGTATATACGCTTTGATACTCTTCTACGCGGAAGAGAGAAAGCTGTAAAGGCATACGACTAGTTCAGCCGGAAGGGGGGGTTTTTTTTTTCGCCGTAGGATAATGTTG
Organism: Cordyceps sp. RAO-2017; assembly: GCA_002591385.1. Lineage (NCBI taxonomy): Eukaryota > Fungi > Ascomycota > Sordariomycetes > Hypocreales > Cordycipitaceae > Cordyceps > Cordyceps sp. RAO-2017. The sequence continues at coordinate 40,178 of NJEV01000080.1, forward strand.
GTACTTGACATGAAGTTCATAGTATCGGCTCTCTTATACAGCCTAGGTAGTTCTAGTCCATGTGTTATCAACTGACGTCGATAGTTTCTTCGCATATTAAAGGAAAACTAAGTGGGCTGCCGTAAAAAGGCAGGAACCTGTCGCGGTCCCGTCCGTGGCCAGTTCGAGGTGGACTATGAAAGATAGAGCAAAGTACATATGTGTGCATACTATATACATACACCGTCTCTGTCCGTCCCATTTCCTTATCTGAACCCCATTTGGGATCGTATGGCTGCAACGTGAAGCCTCTGCTGAGCACCCTGGTGACATGCCTACGACGCCACGATTCAATGTTGCGTAACGTACGGTAGTGCTGATGCCGTAAGCGCCTGACAGCCCTACGACAACGTTCGTTCCGCGGTGCCAAAGTGGTGCCGTCTGCGGTTCACGAGAGCGCGGATGGCGCGTGCAGTAAATAGAGACAGATTTGCCTGGATCGTGGCAAAGGGGCCAGAAACCATTGGACCAGCAGGTTGTTCGATTTCACACGGTTACGGCTCGTGGGCCCCGTGACACGGCCATTGGCGGTGTCGTTGTCCCGGGTGCGCATGAATTTACGCTACTATGATGATAGGGGGTCTAGCTACCTAGGTATTTGGAGTCGCATAACGTAACGGAGGCTGGACGGGCTAATGAATCTTTGCTCCCCCGCAGCGCTATGTCGTCATCCCGCCGTCGCAGGTGCGCGCACGAGGACCACCCCCTTGCCCCGTGACTTCTTTTAGCGCTCTCGGATGAAATCATGGCTCACCGAAATGCACTGGACTTTGATTTCGGTTCTGTTCCCCTCGCTGTTTCGAGTCGGAGAATAGGAGATGTACGTACATGCTATGCATATTGTATGTGCACTTACCCGCGTATGTACTTGTGTACTATAAATAGGTACCTTACTATCTAAAGATATACTACCCGAGGCGAGGTGATGTAGGTAGGGACGGGACAGCCAGCCAGGCTGGATGGAGTATCAAGTACCTCTTTCCCGTGAGGCGTGGGATCATGGCCCGCTTCGTCGGCGCGGACTCGGCGGCGGACCAGTGCTGTACGGCATGTTCGTGCCTCGAAGTGCAGTGTTCCCTGACGAGACGGTAGAGATGGTGCAACTAAGGTACTAGTAGTCCGCGACCAGGACCTGCACCGCCGCACCTGTCACGTACCTACCTACGCATTCATTGTAGAAGATACATTTCTGTACATGCACTCTCTGATGTCCTCTCCCAGACAGACGTCTGTCGGTGTCTCGAGCAGCGTTGCATGGCGGCGGGAGGACGGTAGCGGCTAGCTTTGTTGTTATTTATTGTCCCTAGTTGGGCCTTCGCATGTGCAAACACTGGCACGGCGAGGGCCTTGCCGGCCTACCGATGTGCCACCGCAGCTCGTCGTACCTTACGCCCGTCCGCGCCCGTTCTGTAGGCCTGCTCCTCGCTGTATTCTCGTGCGTCTCGTGGAGGTCTTGGCCTCCGCCGCACGCACGCACGCGCGGTAGCCGCCTGTGCTATAGCCCGTAGCCGACAAGTACAGGCTACCTAGTCAGGTACTTTAGTAGATACCTCTACATAGGAGCGGCTCAGACCTTCTGTTGCTGCGTCCCCAGACCCACCATCTCCACCTGTGGCTCAGCGAGAGGGTGGGCCAGAGGATTGGCTTTAGTTCATTGGGTTGCCCCGGGGAAGTCGCCCACGCCCACTGTTCGTCCCCCCGCCAGCTTCGGCCGAGCTCCCCCAGATCGTCCCGCCATTGGGGAGGGGGGACCTGCCGGCCAGCTCTTCAACCACTACCGCCTTCTCCTCCACCACCTTGCGCTCCAGCCTCTCCCCTTTGTTCTGACCACGTCCCTCCTCACGATCCTCGCGGTCCTCGCTCGGCTCGCCATCGACGGGCACATGCATAGTGGGCTCGCCACTGCCTGGACTCCGCCGCAGCTGCTCGGCTCCCAAGAGAGCGAACCCCGCCGGGCCTCTCGCAGCTTCCCCCCAGCGGCTCCCTCTGTCACCAGAGTGAGCAGACAGACGGTGCGACTGTTTCCGGCTGCGCTCTCGAGCCAGCACAGCTGCTGCGTCCCTGAGAAATCGGTCAATTGGCCGCGGCAATCCTCCATACAGCTTCACAAGCTCAATCTTCAAGCTTAGGCAGCACCATTTTGGCCCCTGAGCCCATCATCCCCCGGACGACTGCCACCGCAGCCAAGCTCTCGTCGACGCCACGGCCGGGCCTCTCAGACACCGACGTCATCGTCATGGCCTCCGACGCTGACTCGACGCCGCCCCCCATTCGCGATGTCAAAAACCACCTTCTGTTCGAGATTGCCACCGAGGTGGCCCACCGCGGTAAGCCGCTCGTCCGTCTCCGCAGCGAAGCCA
>NJEV01000801.1:0-12238 GCA_002591385.1 Cordyceps sp. RAO-2017
TCTCTCTCTCTCTCTCCCTGTCTCCGGCCGAGGAGAAAACACAAGCAAAGTCGGGATAAGAGTCTCACGTCGCTGTACAGGCCGCCCTTGCCCAGCAGCTCCTTGAGGTCGGCCGCCAGGTTATCGCCGCCGCTCTCGTCCTCGATCCTCGACGGCCAGTCGTCGCGGCCGGTGCAGACGAGCACCTGCTCGGCGTAGCCGGCCATGACGCCGTTGAGCGGGCTGCGGCGGTCGATGTCCAGCCCGGCGGGCATCGTCGGCGTCTCGGCGCAGGCGCACGTCGGCGACGGACACGTCGCCACCGTCGGCAGCGACGCCAGGCCCCGGCGCACGAGGCCCGTCCGCCGCGCCGCCCACGACCGACGACGACACAGGGCGCGCAGCATGCTGGCGTGAGGTCGGCAGGGGGGGGGTCGCACGCGGGCCGGCCCATTGCCAGACCCCCCGGACGCTTTATATGTACCTAGATAGAACTGGCCGACCGGGAGCGGCTTAGCGACAAATGGCCCGCGCGGGCCCGCTGTGCCGGACGGCTTGCGATTGTCAGCAGCCCGTCATCTCGGTCTCCGAGCCTCTCCCACTGGCTGGAATTTCGCCGGCGGCCCGGACAGGCTTGGCGCCCGGCCCCCGCTCGTCGCGGTCCATCCTCTTCCGATACGCCGCCCGTGTCGAAGCCTTGAGAGAACGGGGCCTCGTCGGTTGCTTACAGACTCGAGTTGCGACTGGCAGCAAGTCGGTTTTCGAAACTCCTCCTGATGCACGCCATCGTCCCGGCTGTGACTCCACAGGCAACGTAGAGCATCTCTCTTTCGTCACACATTCGTTCCCCCCAAACGTCCCCAGCTATTACGCTACATGCAACGACAACCACACTCGACTCCGTTTGAGAAACAGCTTTTTTTTTTGGTTTTGGTATCGACAAGGACAGGAGGTGGAACCGACGATGCGACAGAAAGAGAAAAAGGAGAAGAAAAAAAAAAGAGAAAACACCCGCTCATTCCTCCTCGGCAAGGAAAGAATGCTGGCCTCGAGCCAATGTGATATCGCTTTTATGAGTCAAGAGCAAAACAATAAAAGCGGAAGACGGGGGGGGGGGGGGGATCCAGATCCAACGGGCCCAAGCCCGCTCTCTCGTCGTCGGCACCTCCTCGCGCGCATAGACCGAGCACGGCTGCTTCCTGCAGGTATCCCCAAGTAGCAATCTTTAGGTGAGGCCCCTCTGGCCTGGCGGAACTTCGGCCGTGCTCGCCCCCATCGTCGGTCCCCCGGAGGCCTGCCCTCTAGAGATGCCTCCTCTCGCAATAGCCGGGCGGCTTGGCGCCCGCGTTGGCCCAGCTCATGATGGTCAGGCTGGTGGCGTAGGCCATGGCGAAGAAGCCGAATATGCAGAGCACAATGTCCGCCACCTTCCAGGCTCGGTTCCGCGCGACGGCCTTGTAGTGCAGCAGGGGCTTGCCGGCCGTGTTAGCGGACCGCGTCGGCGGACGGGGCGCGGATGACTTACCGGGTAGATGTAGACGAGCGGGATGCAGGCGAAGTTGCCGACGAGGGCGACAAACTTGTCCAGGTTGTCGGCCCCGCCCCACGAGATGGCCGCGCAGAGCATGACGACGAAGAAGCGGAAGATGTTCTTCTGCCACTTGATGTAGGGGTTGTACTTGCCGCTGCGCGTGAACAGCTCCGTCTCGACGATGCGCACGGCCGGGAAGATCTGCAGCGGCGTCGAGAGCAGGATGGCGACCGAGTACAGCAGCTGCACGCCGTTGACCAGCTTGTTGTCCTGCGGCAGGTTGAGCAGCACGACCGTCTCCGTCTTGGACCCGTACGCGGCGTACGAGATGGCGCCCATGGTGATGAAGACGACGGTGATGATGATCATGACCAGGAACAGGACGCGCGGGAACTTTTGCGGGTGCTTCATCGACTCCTGGATCGGCAGGACGAGCCCGATGCCCTCAAAGGTGAAGATGGCCGTCCCGATGAAGAGCGTCCAGTCCTTCTCGTTGAACATGATGATGTCGGCCAGGCCGTTGGTGTAGAGCGTCAGGACGTCGTAGTAGAACAGGTACGCCAGCCCGATCAGGATGAAGGCGTCGGCGATGAGCGCCGTGAAGCCGAGCTTGCCGATGTCGCGCAGCAGGGAGAAGGGCAGGAAGATGACCGTCTGCATCAGGATCAGCCAGGGGATGCTGATCGAGGTGCGGCAGTCCGACACGGCCCGGATGAAGGCCTGCAGGTTCTCGGCCGTGAAGACGGTGTAGGCGGCCGTGAAGCCGATCTGGCTGATGACGATGGACGCCAGGATGAGCGTCCGCATCCACTTGCCGTAGAGGATGCCGCCCATGTCGCCAAAGGAGCCGTCGACCCGCATGCGCGTCGACACCAGCAGCACGAAGCTGTAGTAGCTCAGGCAGGCGAGGCAGAGCAGCACCAGGTTGCTGAGCATCATGCCGCCGCTCAGGTACGCGCGCGGCAGGAAGAGGACGCCGGTGCCGACGAACGACTTGAGCAGCAGCAGGGCCGCGTTGAGCGGGCTGTTCTTGCCGCTGCCGCCCCGGGGCTTCCGTCTCCGCCTCTTCTTGGAGGGCGGGAGCAGCGCGCTGTCCTCCATCGGCTCCCGCTCGTCCGCGCTGTCCTCGTCGGAGCGGTCCTCGCCCGACCAGAACTCCTCGTTGGGGCCGAGCGCCTCGTCGTCCTCCTCGAGCTCCTCGCCGGCGAAGTGGCCGTAGATGGTGAGGAACTCGAGGAAGCTCGAGGTGAAGAGCGGCGGCCGGGCGCCCGACGGGGACTCGACGCCCGACTCGACCGTATCCGCGTGGCGGCTCGGGCTCATGGCGTTGCGGCGCAGGTGGTTCCGGCGGAAGCCGCCGGGGACCTTGATCGAGTTGATGTCGAGCACTTCCGTCTCGGGCTCCGGCCGCGAGTGATCAAAGCTCTTGCTGCGGTGGAGCTTGCTCTTGGCCTCGGCCTGCTCGGTCCACTTGTAGATGCCGCGGGTGATGTCGCCCCCCTGCAGCCGCAGGCTGGAGAACTCGTCGTCGTTGAGGCCGGCCGTCGCCTCGGCGGGCTGCTTGCCCCGGGTGGGACCGATGGTGGACGAGTCCTCGGACGGCAGGTTCTCCGATTCGCCGGGCTGGACCAGATGCCGCTTGACGATCTCGGGGTCTTCGTACGGGCCGACGACGCTCCCGGGCCCCGGCCGCGACCTGGAGTCGAGCGAGCCGTAGTTGGTGGGCGTGTCGGCGCGTCCGCGAAGCACGGGGGACTGGGCCCTGGGCGGCGGCGAGGCGACGCGGGCCGGCGGGGTGCCATGGCGAGGCGGCGACTGGCCCAGCGAGTCGGACAGAGCGGCGGCCAGGGCGGAAACGCCCGGGCCCTGGGCGTAGGAGCGGCCGCCGACGAGGGGAGTGTCGGTCTCGGGTGCCTTGGCGGCCGGGGCCGGAGAGCGGCTCCGGGTGGGCGTGTTGCCCGACGGGATCGGCTCGGCAAGGCGAGCTGTCAATTCCTCGCGTGGGAGAGAGGAGGAGAAGGAGCGCGACTGTCCCGGTGCCGGCGACGCAGGCCCCGGCGGGGGGTTCAGGGTGTTCCTGGGCGAGGACATAGCGACTATGTCTTGGGCGCAGACGGTAGCCTCTCTATTGCATATCGCCTCCGTGGTGCTGGGCAAGGTGCGTGCGAGTTCTTGCGTGGCCGTCGAGCACGAGGGAGGCAGACGTGTCGGGTTGCGGGTGGTCGAGGGAGAGAGACGCGAGAGTCAGGGCCGCGGGCCCACGAGGGAGAGCGGAATCGCGGGGCAACGAGGCGGCGAGGGCGAACGGCAGGTGGCCAACGGCGGTGGAGAGGGGAGAGGAGCGAGAGAGGAGAGAAAAGTGTCGGACGCGCGCCGTCAGGCTTGAGGCTCGGTGGATGTCGGCGAGTGCTGAGCGAAGATGACGAGGTGGTGTCGAGGCAGGGCTCAGGCTGAGCATGGACGCTTCGCGGGCTACCTGGCGGGTACTCGGGGACCCGTCCGCGGGATACGTCACAGCCCGCGGCCACGCGGGGGGACCCTTGTATCCTCAAGTACCCCGAGCGGACCCCGGGTACTGCAACGGTATCCGGCGAATAGCGACGGCCGTAGCCACAGACGCGCTGTTCAGATAAGGCAGCCAAGCGGCGGGACGATGGGCAGAAGGCCCAGAAGGAGTCCCGGTTGACAGCCTTGGAGCCCTGGAGCCCTGGAGCTGGGGGCGGGAAGGCCTCAGTGGTTGGCCGACGGCGGCCCCCTCCCGCCTGTGGCCCGATAAGAAGGCCCGTGGCTCAGGGCGCCAGTGGCTTCGCAGCCCGTCTGCTGACTGTGCCACAGCGGACGAGAGCCCTGCGGCGAACGCACCGGCCGGCCAGAAGCGGAAGCTGGGCCCTGTGATTTGTACGCCGCCGCGAACATGGGCCGCAGCGAGATGGGCCGGCGCACATGATGAGACGACGAGAGGGTGTACAAAGATTCTGTCCGGCCGAGCTTCAGCGATAGAGTCATCCGCCCACCCCTCCAGCTAGCTCACTCATCATGTCGCTCTCTGCTTCTGGTGGCGGCCGTCATTCGGCCGCAACCCTGTCACGTTTCGCCACGGATCTGCCTCTCGCCGACGATCACAATATGTATGTACAGGGCAGTAAAGTGCCAAGATCCGTCGACAAATACATACATACATGCCTTACGTTGTACGTGCGTGGTGCGGCCCGCGTGTCCTGGACGAAAGGCGGCGGTCCCCGGAGGAGGTGGGGATGTGCATGCCGAGCCGGGTCCGTTCCGGACGTGATCGTGTAGCGTCCCTCCCTCCCTTCCAGCCCGGACGGACCGGCGGCGGCGACGGCGACACGTTCCTGTGAAACGCCGCGACGCCGGGGCACGCAGACGGACTCTGGCCGAGCCCGCGGCCTGCGCCGGCGGTCATTGTTCGGCTGCTGGAGCGTCGCGCGTGTTCCACCTAGCGATCGAGGGTACGGCGTGCGATCGGGCTTCCTCATTCATCCGTGCATGCGTCAGGCTGGACGCACGCCGGGCAGGGCAAAAGCCTGGACGAGAGACGGGAAAAGCTGGATATATTGACGGTCATGCGCTTGGCACATGCCGGATGCCACGTCGTGCGCACGTCTGTCATGTACGTTTATTTGGCCGCTCGACTTGCTCAGCGTCTGGAAGCGCGGGCGGCAGAGAGCACGTGCGGACAACGTCGACATACCTCCACGTTGCACGCACTGCAAGTACCCGAAGGCGTGCAGAGCGCATGGGATGGGGTTGACACAAATGCCTCCCTGCTGGTTCGTGTTCGCTCATGGAACGAGCCGCAACAGGTTTGTTTGCTCCCGTCCGGCTCGCCGATCACAGCTGACTGCTGAGCGTCGCACCGCAGACGTCTTTGTCCCTTGGCGCGACGCTCCTTTGCCGCTGTTCAACTCCGCTGGCTCGCAACGAGGCTGTTTAGGGCCATGCCGCGTAGCATGGCCTCGTGTGAAATCGGCCTAGGATAGGAAACCCAAGGCTAGATAAGATCTCCCCACAAAGAGACATCCGACGTTCCGCGCGTGTGGACCTCGTCGGTTCCTGGCCAGCAGCTCGGTTCGTGGGGCCAGCAAGGCACTCCGGTGCTCCCATCTTCCGCCTCGCCAGTGAGAGCAGTGCTGAAGCTGCTACACGAACTGACTCGGGCCGCGATCTGCTGTCGACTCAGTGTCTGGTAACAATGCCCAACATATCGAGCGCCGGCTTGCATGGAGTAGGTCGAGACAGGAAACGTCCAGGGCGGGATCGACGCAGCACGATTCGCCACGGTAGACTGTTGTGCGTGCTGACCAGGCAGCCGGCAACGGTAAGGAGCAGGGCCTGGCCGAGCCTCGAATGCCTTCTGGGCCCTTTTTTGCTGGATGTCAAGACGCAAAGCTGGAGGAGGAGCCGGCGGGGAGGGGGGGGGAGAGAGTGAACGAGCATGGCCGAGCTAGAATTAAACTCGGCGATGGCCTGGAGGTGTGGGATGGGGCCCGGCAAACGAAACGAAATCGGGCTCACTGGCTCCGGCAGCGGGCGCACAGCGGCGCACAGCGGTGCACAGCGCTGGGGCCGCCCCTAGCTGATAGCCGACGGCCACTATAGCCCACCTACCCATCGCTACCGGGCTATAGGCCGTGGCCCGCGTGGGCGGCGGAGACGGCAGCTCGACCGCCTTTCTGGATCCGTCTCTCCTCTGGCCTCGCGATGAAGAAAAACTTTGTCCGCGCAGACTCCGTCCGACTCAGGCCACGATCGATGCCGATGCCGCTGCTGGCCGCACGTCAGGCTGCGCTAGGCCCCTTGCCTGATACCTCCCAGGCCTGGCCCAGCAAATCCCCGGCCTCGTCCCGCCCTCCTCAAACCTGGGTGGAGCGCCGGGCGGGAGATCCATCGCCGACGACGCCCTGGATCAATGCCGTTTTCGCCCTCTGCAGAGCTGCCCCGTCGTGGCTTCATTTCCGCTTGCCCTTGTCTGGTCCATGGCTGCCCGGCTGCGCCTCGTCTTCCTCTCTCGACTCGCCCGTCGCCGTCAACTCTTGACGGCTCTCACCCGTCGACCGTCGCCCCTAGACGGCTCTCCCCCGACTACCTCGTCAGCTCCGGCCTCACACGAGACCTCGGACCCGAAACAATACGAGCCGACGTCCTTCGCTTTCCGACGCCCTCGCCATGTCGTCGCCAGGCGGCAAGGTTGGCCTTCAGGCCGGCCTGGCGCCCCCAAGGAGCGGCAGGCTCGGCCTTCTGTCGGGCGTCTTCGTCCCCGTCTTTCTCAGCGTCATGAGCATTCTCATGTTCCTGCGCTTCGGCATCATCCTCGGCCGCGTCGGCTTCGTGGGCATTGCAGGTACCGCCATCTCCGCCCTCCGCTTCACAGCCCCGCCGCTGACCACACGAGCCCGCCACAGGACTCCTGGTCGCGGCATACTGCATTGACCTGCTCACTACTCTTTCGCTCTCCGCCATTGCATCCAATGGCGAGGTCAAGGGCGGCGGCGCCTACTTCCTCATCTCGAGGTCCCTCGGCCCCGAGTTCGGTGGCTCCATCGGCCTCCTGTTCTTCATCGCACAGGCCCTCAATACCGCTCTCAACATCGTCGGTCTCATCGACTGCATTCGACTCAATGTTGGGTCCGCCTTCCCCCACGGCTATTGGGCCGGCTATGGCTTGCAGACGGCGGCTCTGGTCCTCTGCACGGGGCTGTGTCTCTTGGGATCGGCCACCTTCTCCAAGGCCTCGAAAGCCTTGCTTGTCATTCTGACCCTCGCCATCGCCAGTATCCCACTATCCGCCCTGTTCAAAACTCCCTTTCACGATGAGGCTTTGGGGGTTGAGTTCACCGGCGCTAGCTGGGACACGCTGGCTGCCAACATGCTGCCTCAAACGAGTAGCAGCCACTACCACGGCCTGACAACATTTCGTGATCTCTTTGGCATCCTCTTCCCGTACGTTGCCGAACCGGATATTCCCATTGTCGTGCTCCCGGCATCACTGACGCGTTGTCTAGAGCCACTGCTGGGATCTTCGCCGGCGCCTCCCTTTCCGGCGACCTGAAGAACCCGAGCAAGGCCATTCCCAAGGGAACTCTGTGGGCCACGTTCACAACCTTTATTCTCTACATGTTGGTCATCGTTTCTCTGGCCGCCAGCACCACGCGGGACTCGCTGCTCGCCAACGCCAACATTGTCCTTCTCACCAACTTGTCGCCACCGCTCATCCTGGCTGGAGAGTGCTCCGTCACCTTTGTTTCCGCCCTGATATGCATGATGGGTTCCGCGAACCTGTTTCAAGCCCTTGCCAAGGATGCCCTTCTTCCCGGCCTGTCTGTCTTCGGGAGGGGCTCGAAGAAGAATGACGATCCCATTCTCGCCATTCTCCTGACCCACATCATCGCTCAGGTCGCTTTGCTGGCCAACTTGAACCGCATTGCGACCTTGATCTCCATGGGATACCAGGTACGTCACCCACTCCTCTGCTCCAGATGGCGGGCAACCTCGTCCTGATCGCTGCAGATGACATTCCTCGTCATGAACCTCGCCTGCTTCCTTCTCAAAATCGGGTCGGCCCCCAACTTTCGCCCGGGCTTCAAATTCTTCAGTTGGCAGACGGCCCTCGTCGGTAGCCTTTTGTCGGCCTCGGCCATGTTCTTCATCAACGAGACCTACGCTTCCGTGGCCATCTGCATTCTCGTCTTCCTTTTCCTCCTCATTCACTATCTCTGCCCGCCGAAGCGGTGGGGCGACGTGTCGCAGAACCTCATCTATCACCAAGTGAGGAAGTATTTGTTGCGGTTGAAGCCAGAGCACATCAAGTTCTGGAGGCCGCACATCATACTGCTAGTCAACAACCCGCGCCGTCAGACTCGTCTGATTCAGTTCTGCAACTCAATGAAGAAGGGTTCTCTCTACATCCTCGGTCACACCATCGTTACCGACCACTTCGACAGCGGAGTCCACGAGGCCCGCCTGCAGCAACAAGCCTGGGCGAACTACATCTCCGAATTCACCAAGATCAAGGCCTTCCTGCAACTGACAATATCGCCCTCCGTCGTGTGGGGCATCCGGAACCTGATCTTGTCCGCCGGCCTCGGCGGCATGCGGCCTAACATCGCCGTCCTGGGCTTCTACAACATGGATGACCTCCGTAGGTCTGACCCGGTACTGACGATCCCCGAAGTCCCCGCGGCGGCGGCATCCAGGGCGAAGCTGCCACCGAACGCCGAGGGAAAGGCACCTTTGCGACGCAGAGTGGACACGTCCACTCGTCTGCTGGCTGGGACCCTGCCAACGGACGTGATCCGAACAGAGGGCATGATGTCTCCAACAGATTACATGATTGTGCTGGAGGACCTCGCGCTTAGGTATCGCCTCAACGTCGCTGTGGCACACGGATTTGAATCGCTCGAAACACCACGAGCAGGCAGCTCCCACACCAAGAAATACGTCGATCTATGGCCCATTCAGATGTCGGCGGAAGTCGCTTCCGACGGCAAGAACGTTTTGACGACAAACTTCGACACTTGTATGTCCCTTGAAGCGACATTTGTTCTCCGCCTGTACCCCGCAATTCGTTCATTCGCGCGCGCTGCTTAGTTTTCGCTGCTGACCCATGGCCAGATACCTTGATCCTCCAGCTGGGACACATACTGCGCAGCGTCCCGAACTGGCGCCGTGCCTACTCGCTTCGGGTCATGGTTTTCGTGGAGTACGAGAGCGAGGTAGAGGAAGAGAGTGCACGGGTAAGGGCACTTCTTGAGAAGCTGCGGATCGAGGCCCAAGTGCACGTCTTCTGGCTGGCTGCGGGACACCTTGGCACGTACGAGCTCATCATCAACGGGCAGACCGACAACGCCGAAACCGAGATCATTGTCAACGAGGCGCTCAAGCACGAAGAGTGGTGGGAAGATCTACAATCCTTCCGTGGACAGTCTGACGGCAGGACGCGAAACCAGGATACGGTGCAGCTGGCGCACATTATCGGCTCTACCGCCGGTCGTCCCGGCGTCTACAACCCACATGAAGAGGGCAGCTCGGACCGTCGTCGCTCGAGCGTGACCGAAGTCACCGAAATGCCCAAGAGACCCGACATCTCCCTGCTCTCCAAGTGGGGTGTCAACGTGGGCATACACACCCATCACCTCCCGGAGGATGTCCTGCACGAACCGAAGCTCGACGAAGCATTGCGCACGATTGCTGAGTGCTCCGACTCGGATGGAGAGCAAGGCTTCGATCTGGGCGACTCCGCCGCTCGCGGACGTGCCGAAGCCGCCGAACCGGCAAGGCGACCACTGCTAGCAAGGGGACACCAGCAAAGGCCAAAATTCGGACGCGGCCGCAAGTCCCGGCTCACGGATTCCGGCACCCCGCAACCGCCGACCTACGGGTCCATATCGACCTCTTCGACCGCGGTGGATAAGCCAGCCGCCGCAGCCTCCCAGCGCATACCTGCGGTGCTGGAAACCGGCGCGAGCCCGCCTCCCACGGGAAATCAAGACACTGCAGGCGAGATGGAGCAGTTTCCTGCTCTGAAGCCCCTTTTGGTCGACCCCGAAGACCGGTCACGGTCCTTGAGCCCTGCGAGACGTCCCGGGAGCCGGCAGTCGACTGAGGCGGCTGTGCGACCTAGCTTTTCCCGGCAATCGTCGGCAACGCGCTTCTCAAGCCGGCCAGTCCCCGAAACGAGAGTCACAGCAGAGGCAGATGGTTCCAAACTCGGCTTCGCACCGGCGGACTCGAAGACCACGGCGCAAAGACCCGAGCGGCCGACTCCGTCTAGGCAATCTTCCTGGAACAAGACTCCGAGCAGATTGGCGCCAGGGACGCAGGCCGACGTAGGGCACGAGAACTCGGGTTCCGGGCATGCAGCGGACGCTCACCCGCCGTCTCATTCCCGGCATCATTCGGCCCAAGGCTCGCAGTCGTCGGTCTTTGGGCAAGGCGACGTCAGTCTAAGTATCCCTGAGCTGTCCGATTCTTATAGAAACGATCCTGCCGCCGGTGACGACTCGGCTGGCGGCTCAACATACTCGACGCAGAGCGTGGCCCTCTCGTTCAATGATCTGCCCAGCAGGGCGCAGCATCTGGTCCTCAACGAGCTGATGCGGCAGCAGTCCAAGGACACTGCTGTCCTGCTGAGCACCCTGCCAATACCTTCCGAGGGCACCAACCTGGATGCGATGGCGACAGTCCGGTACCTCTCCGACGTCGAAATCCTGTGCTACGACTTGCCGCCGACGATGATGGTGCTGAGCAATAACATGACCGTGACCGTGAGCCTGTGAAAGACTGCGCTCTCCACGGCAAACAGGCGGCTTCGATGTGACGCAGGTCCCACAGCAGTGCAGTTGGCGATTTTTGGAAAACGGTTTCATCTTGTCTGTTCTCCAATCCCGTCCATGTTTCCAGCGAGCGAACAAATTGTGCGGTGCTTTGCCGCAGAATCAAAAGACATGGCCGCCTTATGCGGCCGCGTTTGTCAGGGGCCCGGGGCCCTTTGTCTGGCTGCAGGCGGACAAGTTTCGTGACATGGCGTTAGCCTGAACAGGACCTGACGGAATTGAACGGCATTAGTACGACGGACTGGTGCCTTTTGTCTACGTGCCACATTGACCCGGCGTTTTCTGTAGCCCCAATTCGTCTCGTTTTCTCAGCTTCAGAACGACGGCACCGCTGAAAGACACCCAGAGACGCTTCCCCTTTATCATACCCTCTTTTTTCGACCATGATGGCATCTGCTCTCGCTTGCAGGACCATCCATATATACCAGGCGAACCGTCGCTTGCGAACCAAGGAAATCTTCGGTGAAATCAGTTCAGGCATCGGAGCCCTTCTCAGTCTTCTCCCAAGGTCCAGACGTCTTGCTCATCGACCCTCCTCCCCCCTTTTGCCTGACGATGCAGCCCACTGACGCAGCCTCGAAGGCCACCACCACGGAAATAAGCACGATGGATCTGGCGCGGGAGCCGCGGCCGGAGCCGAGCGAAGAGGGAGCCGTGCAGGCGCCGGTGCCTCAACGGCCCGCGGTGGCGGCGCCGCTGCTGGACTACGACGACGAGCAGATTGCGCGCCACCTGCTGGCGACGGTGGCGCGCGACAGGGTCGGGGTCGACGACAGGACGCTCGGCCGCTTTCTCTGGGGCGACGGGCACGGCGACTCCGTCGTCCGGTCGCTTCGTCGCGGCGAGGGCGAGGGCCAGGAGGATGGGCTGGGCCTCGCGGACGGCATCGGCTCGTCGCAGGCCTCGGCGCTGGAGAAGGACGGCATCGGCTCGCCGCAGGCCTCGGAGCCGGAGAAGGACGGGGCCGACGATGCCTTCTACTGCGGATGGCGACTGCCCGTGGCGCGCAGCGAGTGCTCCGACGAGGAGGGAGAGCAGAGCGGCGAAGACGACGACGATTGGGTCGACGACTGGGTCGACGACGAATCGGCGCCGAGCGAGCGCAGCTGCGGCTCCGCGCGCTCCGTGACGGACGAGTTCGGCCCGCGCGCGGCCCGCAGCCGCAGCAGCAGCATCTCGTCCTCGTGCTCGAGCCTCGTCTCCTTCTGGGACGACCCGCCTACGCCGACGGCGGCGTTCCCCGCGCCGGGGCCCGCCGGCGGCCTCTCCAAGGCCGTCGGCCCGGACCGGCCCTTCCGGTACTGCAGCCGCCGGGGCGTCCCGCCGGAGCCGCTCACCCTCCGCCGCCTGCTGGGCTACGGCTACGGCGCCGACT
>NJEV01000802.1:0-12222 GCA_002591385.1 Cordyceps sp. RAO-2017
TATAGTTTTTAAGAGATCCTGTATTATATATAGATTCTTAATTAGTAATTCTAGAAACAATATTATAATTATATGCTATAGCCGCGGCAGTAAGCGGCTTCTAGCGGTATAAGGTAGGGTAACCTGCCGGGATAGGCGCGAGCTATATAAGGGGGATTATACGCACCTAAATTAGGTGCGGGCGCCCTAGCCTATATAGCCCGTTCCTATTAGTCGAGGTTCCCGTGTATATTTTCAAAGTCTCCTATGTATAATATCACCCTCGCCGAAGTCAGCGTATACATATACCATTATCGCCTCTGGGCACCTTGACTGGAGAAACGCGCTCTGTGGCGTGGCATGGATGGGCCAGCCTTGCCGCTTTGATCGTCTGGTCCGCGTCTGACCTGGTGCGACGGGACGACCACATAATTTGGTTTGTGGGTGGCTGTCATTGACGGTGGCGGTTGGGAATGATGGTGTTCCGAGGCTGCGACGTCTGGCGGGTGCGCCGCCGCTTGTCCAGTCTTTCCTCCAGCTTCCTCAAGACGGCCCACCGGAGAGGCTCGCAGCCACGCTGCTTGACTTATCTCGTGAACGGCCCTCCGCCCATGCTGGGGCTGACTGAATGTGTGTGTCAAAGAACTAAATTGACACCAGCTGCTCCGCGACCGACCCCCTCCCTACGGCGTAGACTCGGCGGCGGTGAAGAGCGGCAGTATCCCGAATTTCTTGGGCATTTCACTCGGGACGCCGCATTCCTCGGCTCATCTTAATGCCAGCACCCTTCGTCCTGCCCCTCTGCCACTTGCTGTCATGGGCAAGAGAGCTTCCAGCTGCCTGAACGGCGTAGCTGTTTTTCGCAAGCGCCAAAAGGTCGCTCACGATGTCCCAAACGGCGAGGATGTCCAGTCCAGCGACCATCTGCGCCAGCTGCTTGCCTTTGACCAGAACTTGCGAAAAGTACGACACGGTAAGCTCTACCTACATGTCGGCCCGTGTACCCCTCTCTCGGCTAATGTGACGCTGCAGGCCTCCAGTCTTTCAAGAGTCTCCTCGACGACATCATGTCGGATAAGGTCGACCGGATAGGCAAAGTCGACATTCTGCGCCAGTATCTAGGCGCCGTCGAGCCCAGAGACACTGGCCACGATGCAGTATTCCTCTCAGATATCATGGACGCGTGGTCATTTGCTGTTCAGGTCATCGATGAAGGCGTCATGTCCTCCGTCGCTGTTGTCTTGGCGCTACTTCTCCGTGTAGTCTCTGACTCGCTGCAATTAGTGCCACACGGGCTGGGAGTCTGCCGAACTCTTCTTCAGGAGAGGCAGCTCAAGTCCCTGCACAGGAACCTATCCTCGGAAAGGGCTAAGGGCTTCATTATCTCTCCGACACTGCGCCTATTGCGAGAAGCTGTTTGTCTAGACGGCGGGGCCTACGCTAAGAGCATATTTCGAAAACGGGCCTACACATTTGCCTCACTCTCTCGAAACTTGGAGCTGGGACACTCTACTGAGGGCCAGGAAGACGCTCGAAAGTCATCAGTGAGGACCAATGCCGTCCGCTTTTTCCTGAGCTGCCTCCAGTATCTGCCTTCCGATGGGCGAAGAGAGCTGCTGATGCAGAAGGAGCTCTTTTCCCGCTTGACTCACACAATAAAAGCCGACCCTGCATACCTCATGCTGGAGATCCTAGACTCCCTCAGGCTCTATGTCCTCATGGATAGCAAGATACCCAGAGAAATCAAGTCTCGGAGCTTCAACACCAAGACGCTCATGAGATTTTTAACCCTCTACAAGACGGCTGGCACCTCTGCGGACCCTGCTGAGAAAGACGTCGTGAGCGAGAGGGTCGACCAATTTCTCAAGTATATATGCACGGCGCCTAGTGCCGGCGTGCTTTATCCCTACAAGGGACTCTACCCCAAGAACGCAGAGGACGCATACTCTGATTATCCACCCAAGGGGCGCGGCGAGTGCGACGGCGACGGGGTACGAGGCGATTGGTCCGACAAGGAATTTTCCGTCTTCAACTTCGTCCTGTGCGAGTTCGCTGAAAAGCTGCGTCCAGGATCCAATCCGAAGCATAGCGAGCTGCTCGTGTCCATCTTCACGGCCGCCCCCGAACTGATAGCCAGGTACTTCCATGATAACCGAACCTTTGTTTTCGAGCCCAAGCTTTCCTCGACATGGATTGGGTATGCGGCTTTTCTATTCAACACAATCAGCATACCGCTTCCCCCCGACTTCGGAGATCCGGTACGGTGTGCAGAGGGCCCTCCGCCCACATCCATTCTGCTGGACAACATTTTGCCCCCCGCTATCAATGAAAAGGTCTTGCTTCGGTGCCTGTCTCTGAAGTCCGACCTCGCGCCTCTCTTTGCCACCAGGATTCTACTTGCAGCCCTCGGAAAGCTCGATGCAGCCCTCCACATGCATCATCTCCAGTTACCCCGCCACACGGACTCGAGATGGTCGGAAGCTGCGCGACGGCTCTTGGATGCCTTTTGCCAACGTATTCCAGACTTGAGAGAAATTGTTCGGTGCTACAAGAGCATACCAGCCGAGAACTCGCTGCACAAGACGATGGCAAGTCGCCTCTTGCAGCTCTATTACAAGGTGACACCTCGAGTAGCTCTTGCAGCCAACTTTGACGTTTCGCTGCTCTTCGTGGATGTTCTCAGCGACCTTCGGCGAGCAGGGAGCCAGCCAAAGGCTAAATCATTGATCGTGACGGAGTTGGAAAGTCTGGTATCCATAGCCAGCTACTCGCCCGGAATGAGGTGGTTCTCCCTGATGGAGAGCCCGGTAAATGAGGGGGCTTCCTCAGCGTTCACCGCGCTTCTCCAGCTATGTGCCGATGATGGCGAAACTCCCAACCACCACCTCGGTGCCGTGCTCGCCGACGTTGCTGTTGAACACCAACTTATCTCTGGTGCTGCGGCGTTGAAGCCGTTGATCGGAGCTCTGCAGTGCACCATCTGCCAGATTGGCAGGAAGGATATGAAGTCTGTTTGGGGCTTTCTGGACAATTGCGTCGGCCGTTGCGCTTCCTCCCCCATCAAATACCTGGAGTCCACGGAAGTTCTACTAGCGGCGGAGAATAATGGCGTAACCGAGAATCGTCGATCTTCTTTGCTCAATCTGGTATTGATTGAGCAGTTGCTGTATGCGACAAAGTCGGCCGGAGAGGGGTGTGTCAAGCCCCTGGCGCAATTTCTCTCACTTTACCTCAATGCATGTTACCTGTGGGAGGACGACCACGTGCTTCTTGGGGCTCTCCATCGGCAACTCAAGCAGCAGCTACTGTCAAGCAAGGTAAAATTGACCGCCTTGGGCGATGCGGGCCAAATCAGCACATTAAAGAAATTTGGCCCGAAGGCGGACTGCGAAGCAGTGCGAGGGCCAGTCGTGAGCGAAGGTGGACCGGCTATATGCGATTCGAGCTTGCGGAAAATGCTTCACACACCTATGCTCGATGACGGGGACTCGGCGATTCTCGCCAAGTGGACATCGAAAAGTGCCGAAGATTTGATAGAGGATGAATGGGCAGCAACTCTAGTCCGACACCTCCTGTCTGAGCACATGAACATACGTAAAGAGGCTCTGATCAGTATCATGAAAGTCGCTGCCAGAGTCAAGGAATCGTCATACGGGAACGGGACGCAGGTGTGGCTTCTCCTCTCGGAGCTTACCGAGTCGTCCAGGGCGCTAGTCGAGTTCGGGCCCGTCCCGACGGCGTTTGCGGCATTTGCAATACACGCACTGCAAGTCCTGCAAGAGCCTCTGCATCCGTTATACCCAAAGGTCAATGCGTTCTTGACCCGGAGCCCGGTCTGGTCTTTGGAGAAACTGCCCCTGGCCCACGATGTTCTCCACGGAGAGCCATCGGAAGACGACAAGTACTACAAGGAACTCGCATGGCTGCTGGGCTACCTCTCGGACAGTCTGAGGACGCCGTTCGATCTGGGCATATTCCACAAGAAGAAGTGGTTCGAGAAAATTATCGCCCTGGGCAGCAACCCGTACCTGAGGTCTGGCCTTCGGGTCAAGCTCTTCAAGATCATCTACCGGGCAACGTGCATCCAAACGGGCAGCACCACACTCATCACCAGGTTCGGTATTCTTGGCTGGTTGGACGCGCAGCGAGCGACTTGCTCCACTGGAGACGAGGTCGCCGCATGCGAGGGGCTGATTAAGCGCGTATGGGAGACATGCGATCAGGAGCGAATCTCGGTCTGGAGCAGCGGTGGCATCGACAAGCTGGTTGACGATGCCGCTCGCTGATGGGCGGTGCCGAATCTAGACCACCCCTTTCAGTATCGATTGGCTCTAATATAAGAGCCCTAAGCGCTCTATGCCATCGGCAGGCTTTTATGCGCCTTCTTCGAGTAAATAATACCGAGGCCTAGAATCTTAGACTCGAGCGAGATCTTTATATTCTTAAAAAGGCAGCCTAATACATACACCGGCAGCGGCGGCTTTAGAAATACGCGGCACGCGCATCGAAGACGTTGGCGGGAAACATCTTACTCGTAGATGGCACAGCGAGACGAGATTCGGGGCTAGAGGGAGGACGTTGCTATTCTGCTATCTAGGGTCCGGTTACCCAGACTTGCACTTAAACCTGGTGGCCGACCTTGAGGCGGAGGACCAGGTAGTCGGGTAGCCCTCATCCCGGCCGGCCTTGGCCTGCTCGTCCCGGACGGACCTGCTGTGCGCAGGCGGCCAGCTCCGGGACGGGGGCCAGGTTTATCATATATCACGGTCGAGATTTCGATTCGTAACGACCGACGACACTCATGAATGGACGCAGTTCGGACCGTGTGTACATACATGTCAGTTGAAGCCGGGGCCGTCACAGCCTTTCGCGCCAAGTCTCGACCTCGACCCCCGCCCTCCCACAATCCCAAGACCACATCTATGCAATCGCAGCAATCGCACGTTCGCACGCGGACCCGTGATCGAGATCCAATATCGACTATTCCTCGAGCGTTCCCAAGCCCGCCACCTCCTCGCATCACCTTTTCGTTCTGCATGTCTCACTCACTTCGCAGTCACAGGTGAGGTACCATGGCAATACCGCACTGGGACAGGGTAGCAACGAACCACTAAGGGGACAGAAGGCTCGGAAGCACTCGAGCGAGAGACAATGCACGTGCGGGCACCGAGTGCCGAGCAACGGAGAGAGGTACGCTTCTGAAGCGACCGAGTCGGGTTCAAATTTGTCTAGCACATACCAACTAGACATCCATTATCTATCAGATTTTCCATCAGATTTGCGAACACTTCGTTTCCGAGTTTTCATGTCGTGATAATTCAGACCCCGTCCAGCGCCAAGATTAGAAAGGGAAAACTGGAAAGGAATTGCAGTATGTATGTGAATCATTCCAAGGAAACACAATAAGCTGACTATCCCGCCAAGGCGTCCGCATGTATCTACCCCGCGCTGCTTACCCAAGATGAGAAGGGCGCAGCACAAGGAGGTACATGTTTGGACCGCAAAGTCCTACATTCGTAGCAGCAGCAGCGGAAGCTGACGATTGACGGTCTCAGAGCTGGCCGGATAGGATAGCTTCGGTTGCTGCCCGTTTTGGGTCAGCATGTCTTGTCTGAGCGAGAACGCAGGTCTCAAAAAGGAAGGGGCTACATACCGCTGTTGATGTAGGCTCGCTTCGTGTCCAGCGGCACGTCGAAACGCCTTTCCAGCTCCTGCTTAACTCCTTTTTTCGTGACCGTCATCAAGTCAGCAGTCCTGAGAATATCGCGGATCTCGGCCAAGAGGGCATCGTCGCTGGGCAGGCCAACCATGTCGTCAGGGTTGAAGAACTGAGATCCGCTGAAGTGGCTCATGCGGTTGCCGCCCATCTCCGAGGCAGCCAGAGACATGCGCGATACATTGCGTGAGTCGTACGGGGGCAGATGAGACGCGGAAGGATGGGCTGCGAATCCGGTGGTCGAGTCCGGGCGACTGGGGAAGGCGTACTCGGAGACAAGCGCCTGAGCCTTTGTGCCGTAACTGAAGCCGGAAATCTCGGATCGAGTGTCGTCGCGTGATGTCTGCGTCTCCCAGAGCTCCGCCTGGTATTCCTCCCACTTCTTGCGAGGGATAGAGCCAGGGTCGAACTTGCCCTCGTCCGAGATAACGACCTTCTTGCCCTTTTCGCCGGCGACAACACGCGTGTTGCCCCAGTTGAAGTCATCCATGTGCCAGAAGGCGTACAGGGGCAGGCCGAAGCTGAAGACGGGAATAGCCAGGACGTAAAGGACCATCCACCCTACCATTTCCCACTTGCGGCGCAAGATGAAGATGATGGCCTGAAGACCGTAGATGACGCCGAGTAAGACGAACGCTGTGATGGGCACGACCGTCGTCCTTGTCGCGACGAGCACGATAAGATACACGATATATGCAATCGTGACAGGCTGGACGACGGTACTGAGCAAGTCGACGAAGACGATGAAACGCATGCTGAAGCAGCAGAAGCCGCAGAGCTGATTCATGGGAATCAGTTCAATCAAGTTGTGCACGGTAGAGTTGATCCAACGACGCCGCTGCGAGAGAAAGACCTGCCAAGAGTCGGGAGCGATGGTCCAGGCGTGAGCCGTGAAGATATATTTGGTCTTATACTTGGAGTGAAACTTGAGGAGCAATGTGGTGAGATAGCGATCTTCGCCGAGGTGTAGAAGGTTCTTCATATGCAGCGTGTCGACGCGAATTGTGGCATACGACTCCACAACCTCGCGGCTGACGAAGAGCGGCTTCCCGGTCTCGGCGGCGCGGATGCGGTACATCGAGAAACAGCCGGGCAAGCAGGTAACGGACCCAAATAGACTCTCAAAGGCTTTGGATAGATTGTGAGATATGTAGTATTCGTAAACCTGGATCATGGTAATAAAGGAGGACTTGGCGTTGGTCAGAGCCGTCTCACCGCACACAGCGATCAGGCGCGTGTCGTCGAGGAAGGCCGAGACCATCCGCGTGGCCGAGTCTGGGGCGACGACCGTATCGGCGTCGATTTGCAACATAAACTCGTAAAAGGTCGGGTTGACGCCGATAATGTTTCGAATCTGATGATACATCTCCAGCTCTAGGGGGCTCATCGAGAGGTTATAGTGGACGCGGTTGAGAAAACGCATGACGACCATCTGCGAGTCACGCTTGCCGCGATTTCCTGGGCGGACAACCTCGGACGGCTTGCCAACCTTGACGATAACCATGAATGGTACAATGTGGCCTTGAACCTCATATAAGCCGGAGTAGACCTTACCCATGTTATGTTGCTTCTGGCCTTCGCCGAGCGATTCGAAGCTCAAAGGCTCGGGATCGACCGTTTCAGACACACCAAGAATATCGAGCACGATGCGGGGGGTTGGTCTGTCATTGCCTTGGCCAATAATCATGCCATCGCAGACGATGACCAGGAGCTTCCGCTTATCATCGTAGCGCATCCGGGCGGCAGAGTCGATAGCACGACGAAGGGAATCCTCGTCCTCGGTGTAAGCCGGGATCTGGCAAAGAACAAACTTGTCGAGATTCTCGGGCACGTTTTTGCCGCCGAACTGCAGCGCGGCGAAGAACTTGAATGCTATCACCGAGGCGAGGAGGATCGAGACAGCCAGTACCAGATATTCTGCAAATTGACAGCGGGTCGAGTTCCTGGTGTCGACGTCGCCAACGTAGAAGAGGTAGTCGAGGCACGTCTGCATCCTCTTCTTCATATCCCCCCCGATGGCCAACGAATCCCAGTACTTGGTGATATCTTCACCCGCCTTGAGCTGGAACAGCGTCATGACGGAGGAATCCATGAAGTTTATGAGCGACGGGTCATTTGGTGGCTTTTCCCCTGACTTGGCTCGCATTTTGAGTCCACCACGGACGTACGTCGTCAAGTCGTAGACCTTGCTCCCAATGATTGCGATCGTCTGCTCCTTCTGAGCAAGCTTCTTCACATATTCTGGCGAATATCCGATATTGCCCTTACCCCAGTTGCCTCGAAGAGTCAGCAGCTGCTCCAGGTACCAGTCCGGCCTAGTGTCGTTGGTGAAATAGCGGAAATCATGATACTTAGCGTTGATGTCCTGCGAATTGATCAGGTTTGGAGAGCCCGTCAGGTTAACATTCTTGTAGTCCAATGTGACTTCCTCATTCACGGAGCCGGTGGCTCCCTGGCACAAAGCCGACACCTGGAGAGGGAAGAGAGAGCTGATGTCTTTGCCCGCGTAATTTAACAGACTCTTGGTACCCAGATAATTCGGATAATGACGCGGCGCATAAGCGCCCAGGTCGATGACGTACCCTCGAATGGAGGCGTACGCACCTTTGCTGCCCTCCTTGCCGTCATATGCCGAGAGTTCCTCTGCGCTGAAGACGTTTTGCTTGGGGCAAATGAGCATCGGGAAGACCACGATGAAAAAGGCAGCTACCAGGCAGAGGAACCAGATGAGCATATTGATCGCAACCTTTTCTCTCCAGGCCATGCGCACATCTTTGCGTGGCATGCGTCCCACCCAACGAATGAGAAAGTCGGGGATAAACCAGGTTAGGAAGTAGACAGTGAAGACCCATCGTTTACGGCTTGGGCTGTCTTTGAATTCCTCGACCTCCTCGAGAGACTTCTCGTTGCCTCGTTCAGCCATCTGTTCTCGCGTATCGAGGTTCTTGAACATGTCGCCAGCACCCAGAGCCGAAACACCGGCCTCGGATCGGGTGTCGTCGGAGCCAGTAAAATAGCCGCCAGCCTTGCCCTTCTCCCCATACATCAGAGGAGTGTTGCCGGCTGAGAGAAGCTGCTCCTTGGAGGCAACAAAGGCGTGTTGCTCGCCGGCGGGAAGCCCGTCGCCGCCCTGGGACTCGGCGAGCGAGCCGAAACGTCCGAGACTGCCTCCTTTCTCGGATAGGTGTGCAACTTCCAACCAGCATCTCTCGCTCAGGAAGACGCCCGTGGAGCCGACTTGAACCTCGTTGCTGGGCCACCGCTTCTCATCTATGACCATCTCAACACGTTCTCGTTCGCTGCCGACGAGGATCGTCTCAGCATCAGCCATGCCCAGGAACTCGCCAAAGGGCAGGAACAGGCTGAAGTCGGCTGATCGCAGCCTTTGGCTGATCTCTGCAATGCCAAATGTCTGCACCTGGGTACGCACGCACTTGCTGTCGAACTGGTTGGCGATACGGCGGTCATTTGGCTTCAGGCAGAAAACAAAGTACGCGTTTGTGCCTGGGTCCGTCACCACTTTCTGGACATTGTCCAGAGACGAGAGAAACTGGCCTGAGGCTCCTTGCTCCGTCGGGCCTTTGGAGGTGCCGTTTTTGACAGTCTTCGCGTTGTCGGCCCTCTGTTCGGCCGAGTCCTGGTGCCAACGCTGAGTGGCTAATGCTCTACCACGGCCACCTTTGCGCGACATGACGCTCGGCGCACGCATGGGCTTTGAGCTAACGCTGGCCTGTAGGACAGCGGTCTTCTCGTTGGGGTGGGAAATGGTCTGTAGGGCGTCTTGCCCAAAGAGCCTGGCGACAAACTCGCTCTTGGTCGCGTTGAACATGTTCAGCAGGTCAACAGAGATGATTTCGCCGTTCTCTTCGATCAGTCCTTTGACCGGGTAGTCGACCTCGCCAGCAAAGTGCTTGACGGTGAAGGAAGCAGCGGCATTTTCCGTCAAAAAGTTGCTGCCCGGCAGTTTGGCAGTGGCCGAACTGACTTCTATCGCCGGATTCTTACCTTCGAAGCGCTTTCGCAGGCTCTCGAGGAGCTGAATGTCCGTCCTGTTTCTCCGTGTCTGGTCATCAAGAATACTGAGGAGGCCATTTCCAGCCTTGAGCAGGCCTTTGACGGCGTCGGAATTGTCAAAGTAGCTCGTGGGGGTGACGCTGACCTCCTCGGACTCGAGCATCTCGGCTTTGCGGTCAAAGAAATTGTGCAGCGCCATGTTGTACACTGCCTCGGTGGCTGCATTGTTCAGGAGCTGGTCAAGGGTGGATCTGGTCGATGACTGCTGTGCAAAGCCGGGGAAGTCGACCAGGGAAATGGTGTTGGCGATGCCATCTTCCAGCGCACAGACTCTCTGGTTGGCATTTTCGATGATCCACGCAACCAAAAGAGCATACAGGGTGCGGGCCAGCTCGTTGGCGTGAGCACGGGCACCATTAGGGTCCAACATCACGGTGACGCGCTCCTTCTGTATCATCTTCGTCTTGTAGCCCAGTGTGTTCTGGAGGTCGCCGTTGCTGACGCCGAGAAAGGCAGCAATGATGGCGAGGACGTCCTTATTCTTGACGGTCGTTGTGATGACGCCGCCTTCGTGGGAGAAGCCGCCGCTGTCATCGCCGGTGGCGCTGGTGTTGCTGGTTGTCTCGAATTCGAGCTGACCGATGTGGAGAATGGTGGCCAGAACTTGACAAATCTCCGCGATCTCGCCTCTGGGGAACTCGAGCTTCCTCAAGGCACTCTTGAAAAGTTGGAAGCCCTCGGCGTCATTAATGCCCACCTTGAGCTGAGTCGGGTGTCCGAGATATTTCCATCTCTTTGACCCGTCAAGGCCAAGATGAGTCTTCTCGGCCTCACTGGTGCCGGCCAAGAGGTAGTACAAGATGTGGAAATTCCTCTCACCGGTCGGCACGTCCGTAATGCGGCTCCTCTCGAGCCTGTGATCCAACACCTTGCCGCCGATGAGGATCGGATTGGTCGTGCTTGAGGTGTCGTATTGAAGCTCGTAGAAGAGGCCGGACTTGGAGGCCGTCGGCGTAGTAGCAGTCTTGGTCGTAGTGAGGGTGTCGAAGACATAGGCGGCCAGAGAGAGCTTCGTTGATAGGGGTGTGGAGGACTTGTCGAGCAACGCCGAAAGGAGATGGTTGCGGACGGTCGACTTGCCAGACCCAGACTCACCGCTGATGGAGTTGTGAGACGACACGAGAGCCTGATAATAAATCTTGGCCCTCCAGAGCAGGAGAGTACTTACAGGAAGACGATGGCCTGGCTCTCGGATCGATGGCCCAGCCTCAACCAAGCGCGGTCAGCCATGTCTTCGGCGCCGGCCATGGCGCTGCCGGCCTTGCCACCATCCGGCCCCTTTGTGGACGAAGTGTATGTGTTGAGGCAGATGAGGCCGTGAGAAGACAGACGCGCGGTCGGATGAGAGACATGGAAGCGACTGGCCAGATGGCCGGTGATGTGTGTGTCTGACTGGAGATGGGCCGGCAGTGACGGCAGTGAGTGTTGCGTGTGAGCCCCTACGCTGCTCGTCCCCAGAGGGGGCAGAGTTGAGGTGGCCATGATGGGCACCAGGGCCAGCACGGCACGGTGGAACAACTGGACGGCGGGTGTGGAAACGGCGAGGCGAGGCTATCGGTCTGGTCTCGCTGAAGGGGAGGGGGGGGGGGGGCGACGACTTGGGGTTGACGAGCGAGAGGCGGGATGAGCAAATGGGTCGGAATTTCCAACAACCGACGAGTCGAGAGTCGAGAGTCGAGCAAGCGAGGGATTTGCGTCTGGCGAGCAATGAGAGCGAGCGTGCGCAAAAAAGCAGAGACGGATGGCCCGCACAGGCTACCTACTGAGCCGGGCTTGTAGTCGGAACCGCAGGCCTGACGACGGCTTGCCTTGGGTCTTGCAACCTGTTGCCTCGGCGGCAGTGTAGGAAAAGGGGCGGACGGATGACTGTTTACATTGGATGGCCCCTTGTCGGAGTGCTAAATGTATCCGGCGAGCGACAGGGACCGGAGGCGCATTTACAGTTGACAGAGCCACGCGGTGGAGTAGGTAGCCAGATCGGACTAACCTTATCAAGTAGGTACCTACCTACTACCTTCAAGGTGTACCTACCTAGGTACCTAGGTAGTAGGTGGGTAGATACCTACCTACCAGGGCTCCTGAGCAGGTCTGGTAAGATACCTCTTTAGATAAGATACCCTCTTAGATACTAAGTACGTACCTAAATAATAGATCCATGCCTGTTTCTCCTGAGGGACTATCACTACCTAACCTCAGACACCTCGGCCCTTAAAAGACACATACAAACACGACCTCCTACCTACCTACATAGGTAAGGTACTGGGCCGCCAGAAACTACTAGACTTTCGTAGTAGCATCTCCCTAGGAAAGTACCTACTGCCTATATAGGTAGGTAAGTAGTAGCAGATAGGCTTAACTACCTTGCGTTTCTTATTATACTCTTATATACTTTTCTAAGTACTCAAATTTATATCTAAATAGAGAGACAAATATCTGAATAGTATTTAAGTAAG
>NJEV01000803.1:0-12220 GCA_002591385.1 Cordyceps sp. RAO-2017
TGGTGCGCGACGTGACGGGCGCGCTGGACGGGCGGCGCAGCTGGGCCAGCGTGCTGGGCCAGGTACTGAGCGGCGGCCTGCTGGCGGCGCGCAACGGCGGCGAGGGGCGCGGGCAGGACCTGCTGGGCGGACGGCGTGTGCGATGACGGCTGAACAGGAGACGGCGCCAAAAAAGGGGGGACGATGTGATGGTGACGAGGAACGAGCTCGATGACTGACGATGATTCCCTTGTTGCTTTCGTCATACTTGCGTTTTGGTCTCCGCTTGTCACGTCTCTCTATCTCCGAGTTTCTCTATTTATTTCTTATGGAATGCATGTCCGGAAGCCATCCCAATGCAAGGCACGGCTTACCTCCCGCGTCACTCCATCCGTACATCCGTCTTTTCCCTCGTTCCCGCCTCGTCGGCGACGCGCTGTTCCGCTCTGGAGACGCCGTCTATCTGTGCCCTCCCTTATGTGGTGCCCTGATATCTGTGCTTTGCCTTGGCAGAGCCGAAAAAGAAACAAAAAACCAAAGCAACGAAGGAAACGGTTCATAACTCGTCGCGTGGGCTGGGTGGCGCGACGGGCCGGCCGCTGTCCTTTTGCAGGTCGACGCCCTTCTTGTGGCGCCACTTCTCCCACAGGGCCCAGAAGTCCTTCTCCATGGCCGACTCCATCTGGTCCGGCAGGACGACCTCGTAGGTGACGTAGAGGTTGCCGAACTGAGGCGGGGCCGCGGCGTCGTCATCGTCGGCGTCGTCGCCTCGCCAGCGCGGCATGCCCTCGCCGGGCAGGGTGTCGACGTGGCCCGGGTGGACGACGCGGCCGCGCGGGCGGCCGAGGCGGACGGGGTGGGAGTCGAGATGGGTGAGGTTGCGGGACCAGTCGCCCATCCAGGCCTCGCGCAGGGACAGCAGCTCGGTCCAGTAGAGGTCGTCGCCCTTGCGGCGGAAGAAGAGACCGTCGTCGGTGCCGCCGTCCGGGAGGCCGGCCGGCGGCGGCTTCTCGCCCAGCGTCACGACCAGGTCGCCCGCTACCCAGTCCGGGCTCTGGTCGGCCTCGTTTTCGAACATGACGCGGACGTCGCGCGCGGCGCCGCGCCCGACCTTGAGCTGCACCGTCGTCGTCTTGCGCTCGACGCGCGCGCCGCCGCAGGCCGGGCAGCGCTGCCGCACCGTCTGCCCGCGCCCGCCGCAGGCGTCGCACCGCATCTGCATTTGCTGGAACATGCCGGGCGCCAGCTGCTGCTTGACGATGCGCACCCCGTGGCCCGCGCAGGCCGAGCACGTGTCGACGTGCCCGTCGGCGCTGCCGGACCCGCCGCAGTGCTCGCAGATGTGCTGCTTCTCCCACGTGAACTCGGTCGCGACGCCCGTGTAGAAGTCGCGCAGCGATATCTCCACCCGCACCTCGACGTTGTGCCCGCGCGGCTCGCGCGACGACGCCCCGAAGTGCCCGTGCCCGCCGAAGAAGCGGCTGAAGAGGTCGAAGGCGTCCTGGTCGTGGTCGCCGCCCCCGCCGCCCTGCCGCCGCGACTTGACGCCCTCGTGCCCATACCGGTCGTACACCTGCCGCATCTCCGCGTCGCTGAGCACGTTGTACGCGTCGGCCACCTGCACGAAGTTTTCGTGCGCCGTCTCGTCGCCGCTGTTTACGTGCCCACGTCTTCTCGTCAGCTTTGTGCTTTCGCGCCAGACAAGGACGCGCCTCGGGGAGACGCGGCGCGGACGGCGCATCTTCTCGAACAGAAGGTATGAGGTCAGAGGGGAGGGGACAGGGATAATCATCGTACGGGTTCTTGTCCGGATGGTATCTCTTGGACAGCTTGCGGTAAGCCGACTTCAACTCCTTCTCAGACGCATCTCGGCTCACGCCCAGAACCTTCAAAGACACATCACCAGGTCAGCTTCCGTGCGACTCTGCAAGGGGAGCGGCGGGACCGACGTTGTAGTAGTCTTCGGCGCAAATCACCACTTGCACCAGCGCCACGAGCAGCAGCAGCGGCCGCAGCACCTGGACCAACATGCCGCCTCTTGGTGCCCCGAGCGAGGGGACTTTGGGAGAAGGGTGCTGTTCGCTGAGGCCAAGAGGACAGATCGCGACGGGGAACTTTGCTTCTTAAATATCAGATATTCATGAGAAAACGACGACTCCCGAGCGCAGCCGAAAGCCCGAGTACAGCTTCCAGTCTTTCGGAACAAGGGAGGGAAGAGTTCGAGAGTGGAACAGCCGAGAGGAAGACGAGGAGTTCGAGGGTTGATCTTGTAAGTAAAGGTGGCCAGGCAAGCTGCGAAAGAGATATTACCAGCGTGTTATCTGCGCTGACTGCTTATCTAAGCTTTTCGATTGGCCCCTCCGGATCAACTGTCGGATGAATACGACTACTTCTGGGCCTGTACCTGCCTCATTGGGAGAGGCGACAGGGATGAAATGTGCTCGGTCCCGGAAAGGTACGTATCTTTTCGTACCTACCTTAGTACTAGTCTGACATGGATGCCTATCGATAGACACGCTGACTCAACCTCACCTAGGTAGGTAGTTGCCGCTCGCTGCCGCTCGCTGCCGATTCCCTCCTCCTTCATGTTGAAACGACGAGCCTCTTTTCGCCTGTCGAGGTCGCGTCTCCAAGCAAGCGAAAAAAGTCACTTGAAGTGTCCGGAATTTCGCGCTTTGATCGCAGGCTTTCTGGCTCCTGAACAGCGTGGGCTGTCTTTGGCCCAGCATGAGCTCCAAAAAATATGCCTTCCTTCCCATGGACGACGACGAGGTTGGACCGCAGAAGGTCACTAAGGAGAAGAAGCAAAGGCATCGCCACCGCCATCGCGATCGTGACGAGCGATCAGCGTCGCATACACAGAAGCCGAGACGCGATCGCACCCGTTCGAGGTCAACATCGCCGCGCCATCGCTCCCACCGCCAAAACGGCAGCCAGGCCAGGACCCTCCGGCGGAGAGACGGAGATGCCGACTTCGACGATCGCTGGGGGGACGAGCTCCCGCCATCGGACGGTCCAGAGGACGAGAGCGCCGCCGAGTTCGAGGAGTCGGCGAGCAAGCGAGTAAAGCTCAGCCATGATCGCGGCCAGGCCGACGGCGACGGCAACGGCGGCGACAAGCCGACGGCGTCAGACGATGACCTGTCCGACGGCGCAAAAGAAGAACTGGCGCGGCGGAAGGACATCGAGGAGCGCGAGGCGTTCGCAAAGAGGCTCAGAGAAAAGGACGACGGGAGATCCAAAAAAAACCTCCGCGATGGCGAGGCCTCATCCAGGCGGGGACTGGCTGAAGACGCTGCCTTACCGGACCTGCGCGAACGATCACGACAGGAATACCTCAAGAAGCGCGAGACGGAACGTCTGGCCCTGCTGCGCAAGCAGGTCGCGGGGGAGACTGCCGAGCTTCGCAGTGGCCTGCGCCTGTCCGACAAGGAAAAAGCCGAGTTCGCCAAGAACCGCGAGATTCTGCGCCTCGCCGAGGAGCGGCTGAAGATCGACGACCACAGAGACGGGTACACGATGCCCGAAGACTACATCACCGAAAAGGGCAAGCTGGACAGGAAAAAGAAGGAAGAGGCTCTCTACAAACGGTACGTCGACCGCGACGAGTACGGCCAGGAGAAGTTCGTTACGGAGCACGAAGAGTGGGAGAGGGAGCAGACCGCCAAGGCCAAGGCTCAGGTCAAACGCGCGGAGAGGGACGAGGACAACTACAACTACGTCTTGGACGACGCCCAGTACATCCAGTGGAGCCTCGACTCGAGGCTGGCTGGCGAGGGCAAGAACCTGGCCAAGACCAAGGAGCAGATCTTCCTCGACGCCCAGATCGAGGCTGCCGAGAAGAAGGCGCTGTCGATCCAGGAGACGAGGAGGAGCCTGCCAATCTACCAGTACCGCGACCAGTTCCTCGAGGCCCTGGAGCAGTATCAGATCCTCGTCATCGTCGGCGAGACGGGCAGCGGAAAGACGACGCAGCTGCCGCAGTATCTCCACGAGGCCGGCTACACCAAGAACGGGCTGAAGGTCGGGTGCACGCAGCCCCGGCGAGTGGCGGCCATGAGCGTCGCGGCGCGCGTGGCCGAAGAGGTGGGCGTCAAGGTCGGTAACGAGGTCGGCTACTCGATCCGCTTCGAGGACTGCACAAGCGACAAGACGATGCTCAAGTACATGACGGACGGCATGCTATTGCGGGAGTTTATGACGGAGCCCGACCTGGCGGGATACTCGGCCCTGATGATTGACGAGGCCCACGAGCGAACGGTTCATACGGACATACTCCTCGCGCTCGTCAAGGATCTGGCCCGCGAGCGGCGTGACCTTAAGCTGCTCATCTCGTCGGCCACCATGAACGCGACGAAGTTCTCCGAGTACTTCGACGACGCGCCCATCTTCAATATCCCCGGACGGCGCTATCCCGTCGATATCTACTATACGCCAGCGCCCGAGGCCAACTACCTGGCGGCCGCCATCACCACCACCTTCCAGATCCACACGACGCAGGGCCGGGGCGATATCCTTATCTTCCTCACGGGCCAGGACGAGATCGAGGCGGCCGAGCTCGAGATCTCCGAGACGGCGCGGAAGCTCGGCAGCCGCATCAAAGAGCTCGTCATCTGCCCCATTTACGCCAACCTGCCGTCGGATCTACAGGCCAAGATCTTCGAGCCGACGCCCGAGGGGGCGCGCAAGGTAGTGCTAGCGACCAATATCGCCGAGACGAGTCTGACCATCGACGGCATCGTCTTTGTCATCGACCCGGGCTACGTCAAGGAGAATATCTATAACCCGGCGACGGGCATGTCCAACCTAGTGGCGGTGCCGTGCTCGCGGGCGTCAGCCAACCAGCGCAGCGGCCGTGCCGGTCGCGTCGGGCCCGGCAAGTGCTTCCGCCTATACACCAAGTTCGCGTATATGAACGAGATGGACGAGTCGACGACGCCCGAGATTCAGCGGACCAACCTCAACGGCGTCGTGCTACAGCTCAAGTCTCTCGGAATCAACGAGTTGCTCGACTTCGAGTTCATGGACCCGCCGCCGACGGAGGCGTTGATCGGCGCGCTCAACCAACTCTTCGCACTGCAGGCGCTCAACCACAAGGGCGAGCTGACCAAGCTGGGCCGGCAGATGGCCGAGTTTCCGACGGACCCGATGCTGGCCAAGGCGGTACTGGCGGCCGACAAGGAGGGCTGCGTCGACGAGGTGCTGTCCATCGTGTCGATGCTGGGCGAGGCCTCGGCTCTCTTCTTCCGGCCCAAGGACAAGAAGATCCACGCCGACAGCGCGCGCAACCGGTTCACGGTCAAGGACGGCGGCGACCACGTGACGTTGCTCAACGTCTGGAACCAGTGGGTGGAGAGCGACTTCTCGCCTGTATGGGCGCGCGAGAACTTCCTGCAGCAGCGGTCGCTGACGCGGGCGCGCGACGTGCGCGACCAGCTGGCCAAGCTGTGCGAGCGCGTCGAGGTGGCGCCGTCGACGTGCGGCGCCAGCAACCTGCGGCCCATCAAGCGCGCCATCACGGCCGGCTTCTTCCCCAACGCGGCGCGCCTGCACCGGAGCGGCGACGGCTACCGCACCGTCAAGAACAACACGGCCGTCTGGATCCACCCGAGCAGCGTCCTCATGGCCGTCGACCCGCCCGACCGGATGGTCGTCTACTTCGAGCTGGTCCAGACGTCCAAGGAGTACATGCGCAGCGTCATGCCCATCGAGCCGCGCTGGCTGGCCGAGCTGGCGCCGCACTTTCACAAGATGAAGGACGTCGAGGCCCTCGAAGACAAGAAGATGCCCAAGCAGAGGGCGTGAAATGACCGGGCCTGGACACGGGAGGTACCGATCGAGGTGTACGTGTGCCGCATGCGGCCGCGTTTTCACGGAATCTGTCTCTGTCTCTTGGTCCTCTCTCCTTTATGTACGTCTCGTGGGTGAAGAGACAGGCTGGAACAGGAACACCACGTTCATGCAGCTTCACACATACCGCTATCTACATAGAATCATACATTGAGTGGCCACAGCCAGCCACCGATCGCCTCCACCGTCGGCCTCGCATTATGATATGGAGCATTTTTATGCTCAAGAGGCAGAGAAGCTCGCGCCGCCTGGAGTGAACCTATCGCGGATGGCCGAGTGGCCATTGAGGCAAAGCGTCTCGCAGTCTGGGCAGCAGATAAGGCCGCGGCGACCGTCTTCCGGGCCGCCGGGCGTTTGCCACTGGCTTCGTGTCTCCCGGGTGCTGCTGTCCCCCAGATTGCCGGTGATGCCGTGCGGGCTGTTATTCATGGCATCCGGGGTACCTATGAACAGACGCCTTCACACCGCGCAGCAGAAAAAAAACGAGGCAGAGATGCCTCACGGCAGATGGTAGACGCCTGACGCGGCGGGCGAGCTGCCGTCTACCGCAAAGACGCGCGCTCTCGACGGGCAGCGAGTCTCACGGCTGCGCCTCGTACACGTACAGGGTGCTGTTGCGCTGGTCGGGCAGCCAGTAGAACCTCAGCCTCCCGCGATGGACGCTCACGTCGACGGGATTCTGCGTCATGCGCACGCCCAGCGCGCTCTCCAACGCGACGGGCACCTCGGCCAGCGGCGCCATGGAGGCCACGTCGACGAGCGCCACGCCGCCGAGGTCGTAGCCGCCGACGGTTGCAACGCCGGAGCAGAGCATGACGCTTCTGCCGCCGTAGAAGCGGCTGCGGCCGAGCCACTTGCAGTCCTGGTAGTCGACGAAGGAGCTCGGGTTGCGCACCACGGTTCGGGGCACCGGCGACGGAACGGCGCCGGCGCCGTCGTCGCACCCCGCGCCGACGCGGCCCAGGCCCCAGATCGCGGCGCTGCGCGAGCCCCAGTTCAGGCAGGCGATGCTGTCGTCCGGGCCGTCGCGGACGATGCCGCCGAGGTGGTCGGCGTAGCGGACGACGGGCCGGGGCTCGAGAACTGAGGGGTCGGCCTTGTAGACGAGCGCGGTGCTGTTGGGCCGATACTGGCCGACGGTGCCCCAGATGAAGCGGCCATCGTAGTCGATGCCGCCGTTGTGGTATTCCAGCGCGCCTGCCCTGGTGATGGTGGCGTCGGCAATGCGCCGCCCCTGGCCGTCGAAGACGACAAGGTGCGCGAATCCCTTACCGGGCGACCGGTCGGTGCCGTTGACGATGCGTCCGTACCGCTCCGTCCGCTCCGTGTACTCGCCGCAGCTGACGACGAACCGGTCGGGCCCGAGCCGGACCATGCCCTCGGGCTCGAACGTGTCGCCCTCGAAGGAGACGTTGGCGACGCTCCGCCACACCGTGGACCGGCCGAGGGCCTGGAACAGCTCGACAATGGCCTCGCCGTCGGACTCGGCGTGCGGCGCCGGGAGAGGCCACGGCGCGAGCGGAACGTCCCGATGGAAGGTGACGTTGCGCGAGGGAGTCAGCGGCGGC
The DNA here is from genome assembly GCA_002591385.1 of Cordyceps sp. RAO-2017. Lineage (NCBI taxonomy): Eukaryota > Fungi > Ascomycota > Sordariomycetes > Hypocreales > Cordycipitaceae > Cordyceps > Cordyceps sp. RAO-2017. The sequence continues at coordinate 7,398 of NJEV01000803.1, forward strand.
GGCGGAGCAGCGCCGCATGCCGCGAGCTCGCCCATGAGGTTGGCGTCCAAGGGCGCTGGCGTCGCCCTCTTCCAGCCCGTCAAGGGCGCGAGGAGCGCGCCCGTGATGGCCAGCGCCAGTAGGGACGCGGCCGCCAGAGCCATCGAGCGTGCGGCGGTCCGGCGTGGCGCATTGTCTCCGTGCTGGACCATATCCGGCCTTCGGAGCGAAGGGCTTGCGGGCGGGCGGATAGACGACGTTGGCCTGCGTAAGCCCCGGCTCGGTCTATACATTGACCAGGCCGGAGATCTCGACGACTCCCACGACGTCGATCGACGGTCACGTGGGGCTGTCGGTCCGCGTCGGCCGGACTGTGCAAGCGGCCCCACTTCATCGGGCCCGGGCTCACGGAGTCGAGATGCTCCGAGACAGGCCTTGAGTGGACGAAGCCGGGTGTACAGCACGCAGAGCTACTTTTTGTAGTCAGAGCTTCAGGATCAGCCGACGTGGGACTTGCAAAGGCCTTGGATCTGGAGCCTCGTCCGTGCTTGATTCAACAGCAGCGAAGTACAGAGGGGACTGCGGTCAAACGATCGTCCCGCCCAGATGCCGCTGCGGTTGCTCGATACCATCTGCAGCTGGCGTCTGTCTACGCGGGAAAGAAAGTCGGAGAGTGGTCGAGCTCAGGAGACGGTAGATGCCCTGGACTGGAGAAGAAGCCGCGGCCAGATATCCGGAGCGACGAGTATTGGTATCAAAGTATGACCATGTGCACATCCAAGCTCTCGCGCGTCCAGCACAGCGACCCTCGTTCACGGCTATCTGCAGCCGTAGCGGGAGGAGCTTCCAGCAGGAGCCCTTGTTGGATTGCTCCGTCGCCGATGAGAGCGAGGTCTTCGGGGGGTGCGCGAGCTCAGACGTTGCAGGTGGCAGGACAGCGATCGAGCCGGTCGCGATTCCGCTCGTCCCGTACTTTCTGGCGTTCGAACGCAACACACCGCAGCATCTTTCCAAAAGCGCCCACAGGCTGCAAGTCCTTGTTCTCGACAGGCAATGATGTATGTATGTACACGGCGGCTTCGGGTTCTCGGCGGGAAAAAAAAAATTGGCTCGCTCAGTTGCTCCTCGCACCGTTCTTGGCCGCCCGCAGCTCGTCCATCTTGGCCACCCGCTTCTGGAACTCCAGGTACTGACACTTTTCGTAGCTGTGCCTCTCGTCCTGCTCGGGCGCGTCAGCCATGGCGGCCCACGCCCGCGGCAGCAGGAAGAGCTCGAGAGACGTACTTCGCACTTCCAGGGCGCGTACCACGTCATCTTCCGGCACTTATTGAGCGGGATCAGGAGGTGGGCGCAGCTGTCTCGGTAGGCCAGCGGGAGACGGGCCTCGCGCATCTCCTCGCGGGTCGCGCCTGTGGACGGGGCGTCAGCGAATTGGGATGCCGCGAGAGGCGCTGGAGCTGGCACTCACGACGCGGCTCTGCGTTCGGGTCTTCGGCGGCCATCTCGGCGGTTCAATCGGCCCTGGACGCTGTCGTGGGTTTTCGATGCGCTGCTCGAAGCTCGGGCGAGGTCAGCGTCGGCTGAAGGCCGGACGTGGGAGGCGAAGAGTGTGTTGCCTGAGATTTTAGGCAGCAATTTTCCCTTCCGCCCGTTCCCCTTTGGCTTCGCCGCATCGCGAGACGGCGCATGAGCATCCAAACCGTCCGCCAGCAGCAGGCAACGGCTTGGCCATGACCTTTTCGGGCGAGGAAATCGCCGATTCATCTATCCGTCTGCATCTGTCAGAATGCGTCGCGGTCAAGTGACTCGCCGCGAGGCCGAACGACTCCCGAGACGCCGTCAAAATCATGCGGATCCAAATGGAGCCGCCAGGCTGACGTGCTGCTAGACCGTCTGTGCAGCAGGTTTCGCAGCTCGTGAATCGCATCTTTGAGGGATACCCGAGCTCTAGTTCGAGCAGTGGCTGTGTCTGATGCTCGCCTCATCCTCAACTGAATCAATGGTGTCCGCCTGGGCTAAGATGAACTCGTCGGCGACGGCCGACTTTGATTATCCTATCCTCCTGTGTCGCCTGGACGGGCCTTGGCTCAAGGACATGGAATATGGGCCTGCTCGACGCAGTGAGACAGACAGCTCTCCGGAGAGGGGCGGCTTTCGGCGTTCGGAATACCACATGGCAGCAGTGATGGATCACGGCACACACAATTTGGCAACGCGGCAGGCGAGGCCAATGAGCTGCCAACACAAGCTTCAGGTGACAACTGCGTTTGCTGCAGCTAGCCGTCCCTGCCAGGACGGCAGACGGGCTCATTGGATATTGCTCTGCCGATGACCGTCGTCTTCCTTCCATCTCTGTCGGTTTGATGAACGCGAAAGTTGCCCGTCCAGGCTGGGCCGCGTCTTGGCCGCCTCGATGCTACTCCAGGCTTCGTGGAAGCTCCATCTCAGACTTCTCTCTCATCCTATATCCCTCTTTCGGCTGCCGCCGAGGTCCTGTTGGAGGACTTTCTCCTCGACCTACCTTCCCAGGCCTCGCTCCCTACGAAACCTCGCGACTATGCTCACGTCACGGAGGGCAATGCGGATCGCGTCTCCGGTGGCGGGATGCTGGAGACTGTGCTCAAGAACCCGAGGGTGTTGTAGGGTGCGAGCGCAGACAACCCAGCACATGAGCACGCAGTCCAAGACGCCAGACCATGGCCCCCGTGCTAGACTGGTATCCATGGCGGCCGCTTTCGCCACCGTTGCGGTTGGTATCGGCATATATACCATGCGACAGGACCCATTTCAGGCGGGTTTCGCGCCGGGGAGCCGCCAGGCCGTTTCCGAGAAGCCGGTGAGAGTCTCTTGAACAGGCTGTCGGGTAGCGGCAGTCCTTGTGGTCGTTCCACGCCCGGAACACGCAGTGCACGCACATGTGAGGCCGTTACCCAGCTAACTCTGCCGCCGACTGCAAGCTTGCCGCCTCCATCCGTCCGGCCGGCCAGCCGTCAGACGCCAGCTTCTACGAGGCTTTGGATGACGAAGTCCCGGACGTAGAGACGCTTCCAGTCGAGGAGGCGCAGCTTCTGAGCGCCCCCAACGTCCCCCCACCCATCCGGCGGGACCACGCCGTGCTCCTCAAGGTGCCGCTGACGACGTCGACCAAGACGGCGCAGGTGACGAACCAGTACAAGTACGAGCAGTGGACCTTCAACGGGACGGTGCCCGGCCCCTTCATCCGGGCGCGCGTGGGCGACGTGGTGGAGCTGACGCTCACGAACCGGGACGGCACGGGCAACCCGCACAACATCGACAGCCACGCCTTCACCGGGCCCGGCGGAGGGGCGGCGGTGACGACGGCCGAGGAGAACGAGACCAAGATGGCGCGCTTCCGGCTGCTGTGCCCGGGCCTGTACGTGTACCACTGCGCGGCGGCGCCGGTGCCGGTGCACATCGCCAACGGCATGTACGGGCTCATGTACGTGCAGCCGGCCGAGGGCGACCTGCCGGCCGTCGACCGCGAGTACTACGTGATGCAGAGCGAGCTGTACCACGAGCCGCCCGAGGTGCTCGACGACGGCCGGCCGTCCGGGACGGTCGAGTTCTCGTACCCCAACGGGCTGCGCGAGGAGCCGAACGCGGTCGTCTTTAACGGCAGCGAGTCGGCCCTGACGCGGGACCGGCCTCTCAAGGCGGCCGCCGGCGAGACGGTCCGCATCTTCTTCGGCAACGCGGGGCCCAACCTGACCAGCTCGCTGCACCTCATCGGCAGCCACTTCCGGCGCGTCTACCGCGACGGCGACGTCGTCAGCGCGCCGGGCCGCTTCGTCGGCACCGTCGCCGTCCCGCCCGGCGGCGCCACCGTCGTCGACCTCAAGATGGTCGTCCCGGGCACCTACACCCTCGTCGACCACGCCATCTTCCGCCTCGACAAGGGCGCCGTCGGCTTCCTCAACGTGTCCGGGCCCCCGCGGCCCGACGTCTACGGCAGCCGCGAGCCGCCGGCGCCGTGCGTCGGCTGCAAGCTGCACGCGTGAACGCGGGCCGTCTCCGTCTGGGCCTTCTTCGAAACACCGCATGTGTCCCGGGGCAGATGAACGCGACCCTTGTTTGAGTTGACGTCCCAGTAGCATGGGGTGCGAATCGAGGCTTTGGCATGCACCGCGCGCCAGGGAGGCACACATTGGGACAAGGGGGCTTGGATGCTGCCGCAGACATAGTGGCGGACGAGCACGGCGTTTGGTTGCGCCTGGTCCCGGAAGAGGATACGTTCTTGTTTTGCACTTCTTCAAGTGACCTCTTCTTTCACTCTTATAAATCGCCATGAGGTGTCCGAGATATCATTACTATCCGTAGATGGCCCCGTGCATGATGAGTCTCCCCCCCCCCCTCCCGCTCGTGGTTTAGAAGAAAAGAAGAAGAAAACCGGCCATCGGTCCCCATGCTCGCATCCTCCGCTGTCCGACCACGTCACGACGCCTCGAGCGCAAGGGCGGCGTCCCTCGCAGCCTGGTCGGGGCCATCGTCGGCGCCGTCGGGGGCGAAGCGCGTGGTGGCGAAGTCGGGGATGATGGTGCGGCGGCGGGCGTCGGGCCGTCCGCCGCGGGCGGCGCGGCGCAGCTGGGCGGCGCAGGCCTCCTCGCGCACCAGGCGCTTCTCGGCCTCGCGGTCGAGCATGGTGCCCTCGAGGCTGAGGAAGCTGGCGTCGCCGCTGCGGCCGGCGTGGAAGTTGCGGATGCGGAAGCGGAGGCGGCCGGCGACGCGGGCGGCGGCGGCGTCGACCCAGAAGCCGGTGCTGTGGACGTGGCGGACGACGCCGTGGTCGTCGTCGGCGGTGACGACGGAGGCGGCGTCGCCGCCGA
>NJEV01000804.1:0-12210 GCA_002591385.1 Cordyceps sp. RAO-2017
CACTCACAGGCGCCTTGAAAGCTGTGAGAGCGAATGCTGCTTATTGCTAGGCTGAAGAGAGAAGAAAGAAGTCATCTTGAATAACCGTGTTGTGGCCCAAATGGACTGACCACGTTGCCCGGGTAGCTGGTTGGGATAGCCCAACAGGTACCCTTTCAAGGCCCTCGGCCTGTCACAAGTTGGAGGCATAGATTCGCCACGGGGAGCAGAGAGCGCACAAGTGATATGACATGTGCAAGTAATTTTTGCCCCTCTTTTTTTACGGCTGAAAGAAGCAGAGATCACTCCGTATCTGAGAAACGAGATGTTGCGCGATTGAAGAGCTCGGGTCCAAGGCAGAAGGGATTTACCGTATCATGCAGTCAAGAATCAATACAGACAGCCGCTATCATACAACGTGTTATTAATACTACTTAGTAGGTGACGGTTCATGAGCCCCGGAGGTGGGTATGACTCACGGAGTCGCCGGCCCAAAAGGGGCGGGGACGGACCCACCCTCCATGCCGGATCCCACGGGACCCATAGCCCCACAAATTTGGAGTTCTCATCCACGGCGCCCCGGGCTGAAACCTCTTAACGCCCCAGGAACCATGTATCGACCTAATGATCGGCGTATTTTATCTCCTGATCACCTCTCGTAGAGAGCCCAGTTACGTATCATCTCTCCCCAGCATCACATTAATCTCCGCGCCGGCGTTTACTGGCAAAGCTCTATCGTGACCCGGCCAAACATGGCTCCATGTCAGACAATTGGCTCCACACGCATCAGAGATGGCATCAGGCAAATGATGAGAATTATCTAAAGAACAAAAGAGAACTAAACGAATGCCCGCGACATGCGGTGTTTTTATACATGGAGTGGATCCGACGATAGTTGGTACAGCAACTATCGTGGAGTGATCCTTCAACCACCTGGTTACGTGATACATCCCCCAGCGTTGAGTGGTCACAAGATGATCTGGGTGCCAGCCAAGATCGATAACTTCGTGCTAGGCCCGAAGGCAAAAACAGCGGCGAAAAGGGCAACAGGGCAACAGGCTACGCCGGAAAGGCACTCGTACCAGGCCCGGTCGACAATCGCCAGGCTGGCAGTGGCCAAACATCGACAGAACAAGCTGCCCAATGAAGTAGGCAAATACTCGAAAAGGGTAGACAACGCCCTACCGGGCAAGCATACGCGAGCTTTGTATGACACGCCCAACAGGAAAGAAGCCAACGTGCTGGTGCAGCTTCGTACTGGCATGTCGCGACTCAACAGCTCTCTACACAAGATTGGGGCAGTGGAAAGCGACCTGTGCGACTGCGGCCAGGCACCAGAGACCATGGAACGTTTTCTCTTCCGATGCAGAAAATGGACGTCGGAACGCGACATCCTAATGCTGTGCGCAAGAACAAGAATTGGAAACTTATCGCATTTTCTTGGAGGAAAAACAGGACACGACCCAAAGAACTGGACGTCCACCAGACATGAAGGCAGTCAGGGCAGCGATCAAATTCGCACTCGCCACAGGAAGGCTCGACAGAGAGCAGAGACAGCAGTCGAGATGATGATGCAGACCAGTCAACACTAACATCAAACAGCTTCACACGGCGACAGACCACGCTTCAGCTGCTGAAGATAGGATGCTGAACACTTGGAGATGGTGGCCTTCAAGCAGGCCTGTCACGGACACACAGCGAGGTTGAAGGATGTAAAATGTCAGAAACGAAGGGCTGCCGGGTGGTCGAGACAGAAGAAAGGAATTGTAATCAGCTAAGCTTCTAGGCCCTATAGGGTGCAGAACCCCCTGGCGTGGTGGGTGGACCGACGCCACGTTTGACCTGTTCTCAGCAAGCTTGCTCTGAACATCTTCAGCACGCCAGGGAGGAGTGCGGAGCCAGAGCGGGTAGTTTCAGACGGTAGTGAGCTCATTAATGACAAGCGCAACGGTCTCGGTGATGACACAGTTGAAGCTGAGATGATACAGAAGAATTGGATTACTTCGGAGATCTTTCGGGGGGTTGCTATACCGCAAGGTCTATACAAATTACCCAATTAGCAATATTATATCAAGTACTTGACAAGTTGTCAATCGAGCTCGCTACATAGTCAAGTCAAGCTTCAATCGAGTTGAGATACCGTTCAATCAATCGAGTTTGATGGCCGAAATTGAACTTGACTGATTGTTAGCCACGCTGTGTCCAGGTGCACCTCGCTTCGGGGCATCAAGCTTCCTGGTCCCGTGAGACAGCATGATTTCATTGGCAATGGGCTTAATCCGGCCATACTCGATGGAATGCAGAGACTCAAGAACTTGGCCGCAGAAACGAGACGGTTATACGAGGACCAAGGTTTCGAAAAGTAGCGGTAGTATGCTAACCATCCTGATAGTTTGACCTGTCCTGCTCGTAACGCGGCAGGTCTTATTCTTCATAAATTGAACGGACCGCACGCCAGTCGTCTGGATCTTGCTCCCCTCCCGTCCCAGAGCGCAAGCACTTTTGGCTTTCACAATAATTCGCCCACCAAGAATACTTCGCGCATGATTCACGAACGGTTCGGACTCCCTCGCCCTTCGAGATGATGGCTCCTTAAAGTTTCCTGCGTCCTTACCCCGCACTCGCCCACCGCTGGTAGCGGGGTAAAATGCAGTCCAAGCAGCCACACTGTCGGGAGCAAGCCAGCCTCATCTTCTCAACCGACCGAACCTGTCAGTGTCAAACCAAACTGAATGCTCCAAATCATCTCATGCCCAACTTCTCGTCTCGTTCCTCAAGGCATGGGCGGGCCCTGGAAGGGACCGGTCGCCTGTTGATAGTCCTCTGGCATGCAACCCATTTATCAGCCACATCATGTCTACCATGGACGGAAATCAGCAGAGCTCGCTGATGGCGTTGCTGTCACGCTTCTTCACCCATCGTTGACCCGTTGACCCGTCCATCACGCTCCCGATGTCGCCGTTTTTGCCGGCGTCCCGCAACCTTCTGCCGTGAGCACAGCACAGCACCCCCTCTCCCCCCTTTTCCCGTCAATGTGACATCGGATTGCTGCACGTCTCCTCACTGTCTCACACGAGCCCGCGCCTTGGCATTACGTACCGTCTGGTCGTCCAACCGCCACGCACGCCAAGAGCTCCGGCCTCCCCCAAGGGAATCATGGCAAGATGGAGTGCGGAGGACATGGCCAGAAGGGATCCATGACACGGGAGCAAAGCGGATAGCCAATATGCCGCGCATGTGTACAACATCAACAGAGGCCGGGTCTTGTGATTTCATGTCCCGAGCGGGACCGGCACGGCAGGCTGCCTGCCTCGTACATGCAGAACCCGTTTAAGGATGAGATTGATCATTTAACTCTAAACAGAAGCATACCTCCACCGCAAGCAAACCTCTATTTCACCCACAGCAGCCCCAACCCTCGTGCTTTTCTGCTCCTGATGTTCTCATCTGATCCTTGTCCGTCTATTACATTGTATGTGCAGATCAGTTTTCATTTCCGAGTCACCTGTTGCACGGGGCCAGGCACACGAATGATAGATATTACGTGTACATACATGTACATACCGCACATACCTGTATGTATGTAGGCTCTCCCACCGGCCTGTCGGCGTGCATATCTATATCTCTATACATGTGTACCATGTAGGTAGGTATTGATGTTGTATGTATTATATCTACATTGTATATGTGCACTCAACTACGTCGAAATGCGAACGCCTTCATCCCAAGAAATGTCTTTGCCCTGAACTGGATCTTCCCAGACGGCGTTGCTAAGGATACATGTACCAAACTCCATACATGCAGGACGGCATGTACCAGAACTTGCCCAAAGGCTGATATCGATCGATGCCATCCTGTCCAAGTGCAACTCATTCTCGGCAAAAACTCAACAATTTGCCATAAATCACATCTCGCTGTCCTGACGATCCAAGAGGCGGGTACTCTCCAGCGAGGAGGCGGAGACTTACATCGCAAGAATTGACTCACGATGGGTACATGTATCTCGGCTTCCGCTCTTTGCGCGACCCTAATTCCAGGAATTGGCCCCGGATCGAGCCCAATAAAGTGAATTTCAAAGAATGAGGCGGTCTTCCAAGCGCCCTATCGTTGTAGCGTGGGCGAGGCAAGAAAGTGAAGCACTTCACCTGGGGAGCCTGGCCACACATTGATGTTATATGCCCAAACGAGGAACGCGACATGTCAATTCAATCGCGAGGAGACATGGAAGAAATATGTACCTGCACTCGGCTGTCGGCTGGTTCGTCTCGGTTTAATCTTAGGCTGAACATCCAGAACGAACGGTTACATATATACAGGTATCGCGCTAGCTCAGCTCCAGAAATACGATATATCCGGCAAATGTGCGTATAATAAGGAGCTGAGCTGCGACCGGCATCCTCAGGTTGCCTGAAGGGTGGACAAGCGGGCAGATACATGTAGCTAATTAGCTAGAATAGGTAAAGACACCCGGGCATTCGAATTGGCTGAGAGGCATCTTTAATCGCTTCGGTAATTTTAGAAGCCTTCTTAATCTCCCATCACTACCTTCTTTTAGGTGATTATTTTCCTGCCTCAACTTATCCCACCACTGTGGACGGACGAGCGGGGAGAGCAATATGGAGTCCCAGACAATAAATAGGCTTGCTCTCAACGTCGCCCTACATAGAAGCAAGAGTCATGAAGCATTGGTATTGCTGGCAGCTGAAGTGCATCCAGTCCCCCCGAGAAGCTTGGCTTGAATACACGAGCTTTCATGTTCGTACAGTCGGCTCCCGTTCCTATGGAATCAGCCACGCAACGCCCGACGCATAAACAGACCTATCAAGAAGGCGGTCGGCCGGTCGGGTCGGAGGCTAGAGAATAAGCACGTGGCGGCGGCATCGTCATCGCCCAGCAGGTTGGTGGTTTGGCATTGCCCCGACCAACCACCGCTCATGTCATGCCCGTTCGCTGCTCGGTGGCGGGAAGCTCGCCTTCTTGTAAATGTGAAGAACCAGACGTACATAAAGTAAGGACAGGTCAATCTGTTCAAGCCAGGCCGGATCAAGAGGGCGCCTACAATGGAGTTTACAAGCCCTTAAAAATGATTCCAGCAGTAAGGGCACGGCCGTCCGCAGTGGCAGCTTCAATGAATGAAGTCCAGTTGCGGGACTGTGGTCCTTTCAAAAGGGCCTTCCGTTTTGGATCGGCACTTCGACCACAAGGCTGTCCAAACCTGGTAAAAGGAACCAGATTAGTTAAAATATTGGAAGCAATTCAATTACTCACCAAAGCCAGACATAATACCACCTTCGTCGACATTCACAGTATTCTCCGGCTTCATCCATCCATACTCTTTTTCTCTAATATCGAAGTACCAGTGAACCGCTTTTGGCGTGAAAGCGTTAAATCCGTTGGCTTCCTGACGTCTCCCGCGCTTGATCTTGATCTCCGGATGGCGACTGATAAATTTGGTGACCTAGTTGCGCCCTACTGTCTGCTTGTTGTTCCGTTGCTTCATGAGGGTCTCCACACAGGCGCGGATCTGACTGTGGGAGGGAGCATAGCCCAGAGACTCTTGACGTAGGATCCAGGAGACCAACCGAGCCTCCTGATTCTTGCTCAAGTGTCTGTGAAGGTGTATTTGATCAACCATGGCTGCTTGGCCTCTGGGTCTGTCGGAAATAGACTGCTGAGGTATGCCATACTTTTGGGCGGCGCGGTACTGCGACAAGCCGTTTTTGTGATATCACTTACGGCCTGAGCCATGGTCGCCTCCGTTTAAATACCTCGAGGCCGTTTTGAGGACATTTTGGCCATGTGGTGGAGGAATAACGAGAAGAAGCATTGTCAGGAGGCAGAGACAGATTAGGGGGCTGAATGGTAATTTCGCGTGCTAGGTACACACAGACCACAGAGCTCTGCACGAAATTTCAATCCCCCAGACGTAGAATCCATTCACTTGTCCATCTACTCAAAGTGATGGCTTGTGAATATCTTCAAATTTGGTTGGAATATGTGTAAGTGAAGTTGATGGTTTTTGGTGGGGATATTTTCAATTGTGCTACCGAAAGGGGGTGTTACCGAAAGAGAGCTGGGGGATGGTATAGCGGACCTCATGCGGCTCACTAGAGCTGAATTCCAGAATTCTGATTGGCATGCAGACAAATAAATGGTGGCCTCCGTAAGACGCGCTCAAATCGGTTAAAACTAATCCCATTACGCATAAGCTCTTCGCCAGTGTCGTCCGTTTACCGACGAGATATGTACCATCTGCTCTTGCCAACCCTTAAGACTGATTTAACGAAACTAAGCACGTCTTCTATCTTCATTCAGAAAGCCATCATAGTGCGCCCCCCATCCTTAGTGATACGTTTTCTGACGCGAATTTTCATAAACTCGCAACCAAGCCGAATGAGTCGAGCGTTCGCTCCCAAGCCACTTTCCGATTGATGAAAGTCGCTAGAAAAATGATCAGAAACCGTACACCACGAGGACTGGAATTCATTCGCTAACCAGTTTTGAGCTTCGATGATAGCATTTGGGGCAAACATTAGTGCCTCGCCCGTATGAAGAGACACGATCTTCGAGAATAGCTCCATTCCAAGGTCGGAGGTCAAGGATGAAGCAGAATTGTCCCCTTGTGAGTCACAATACAGGTGATCGGATCCCTCGGCATGTTTTGCCGCTTGGTGGCGCACTTTTGCTCCCGCAAGATGTTGCTTTAGGGTTTGAAGCCAATTTGGAGAGGTGAATCTGTGAACAATGGTGATCGAACAGAGGTCCAAGAGCTTTGGCGATATTGTTGGCTCTTGAGTTGATATGATGACACGAGTCCCAAGATGACGCTGTAGGCGAATGGTCGAAAGAAGAGTCTCTGTCAGAACTGCACACTCAGCTGCGTCTGTCATATACTTATGGGCTTCGTCGAGTGCAATGACGCGGCCCACACTAGACTTCTGCTCCAGAAATAGGCTTGTACATATGTTGAATAGTGCGCATGCTGTCTCAGGAGTGACGCAGGGACAGGACAGGTCGATAACTGTTAGCTGCCCCGGCTACTTCTACTGATCAGTAGGCAATTTTTGTGACCTTGTCGGAATAGGGACATACATGAGGACTCCAGTCAACTGCCTTCGACTCGGATGCTTTTGTCGAACCTTTCTTCTTCGATGACGGTCCGGTCTTTTCTACCTGGAGCTTAACCATAAAGCTTTCTAGCGTGTCGAGACGCTGCTGGAGAGGATTCAATTGACTAGGGGATAGCTTTTCCTTGGCAAGGGCTCTTTTGAAGCCGCTATAGCTAAAGCCTCCAGTTGTTGCTTGTTGTGCGATACGCAGATCTCGTAGAATCCTTTTGACAACGTGTAGATACAGCGGCATTCCGCCTCCTTGAACGGAGCTGACAGCCATCAAGTCAAGCATGCGCTTCGTATTGAGATCGGACTCGCTCAAGCGCAGTTCTTCGACATCCACGGAGGGGAAGCAGCTGTAAGCTCGCTGCCAACGTGTTAGCGAAGTGAAATTTCGCGGGATCTGTGACCAGAATGTTTGGCAGACATGCCTTGATTTGGCCAACGTTCGTTGGCGGGCATAGAACCCTAACTTTGACTCCTTGATGAGAGGCCAGATACGCTGCCTCGCATGGGCTACCTCCAGTGTCTGAGATAAACATGTCGTAGTGAAATACTACACCGGTCAAGGCATGAGGGAGCACGTTTGCTTCCGACGCAAGCAAGCAATTCTCCAGCAGGCAGCTGAGAGTGTGGCTTTTTCCGGAACCTTGACTACCGCAAATAAATACACTTGATGGCGTAGAGATATTATAATAGATTCTGGGATCGTCCTTGGCCGGTACAAGGCTATCCGTAGGAATCTGTGACATCTTATTGGCGTTAGCTCCAAGTAGGCCGTACTGCGCAAAGGAGTTACACGGCAGAGAGCCGCCATACTGTCGGACAGACTCTGTGAAAACTGGCGTGCCCATAATCTCATCTTCACCCTCGATTTCATCTTTGGGACTCAATAGGCTGAATTGCGACACAAGTTTAGGCGTGACCATTTTAGAAGTCATTCGCGAACCGCTACCCGTAGTAGTCGAAAAACTTGCAAAGCGTTCACCTGCAATCTGGGCGGATTCGAACACACTGGTTGTCAGAAGCTGCTTCGTTGTGTTGGAGACCACATTAAAACCGTACTCCCGGATCAGTTTCGCAATTGCCGGCTGTGTTTGGTGTTGATATATGAGAGTGTTTATTTTGCCTTGACGACGAATCTGGGCTTTTTGGCCCTCGAAAACGTTTTTGAGCGCTGAATAAATCGCTCTCTCGTCGGGTGAGGCTTCATTTGCCATTTTTGGCATGCGAGATGGCTAAGCTACCTTTGCGATGGGTGGACGAGAAGCAGGCAAATGAAATAAATGTTTACGTAGGTTGATGGTGAATGAAAATGTCGGAAAAGTATGTCGCTGCGCAAGCTCTAATTAACTTGTTGTGGGTTAGTGAAGCTTTGCCCTCAGCTCGGTCCGACCCATGGAGCGGCAGACGGATGAATTTAAAACTTGGTGTTGAGCAATTATTGTTGGTTGTTTTCCCCACAGATTCCAGCCACCTAGAATATAGTCTAAGGTGGCGATATGGAGGATTCAAATTAAATATGAATTTGATTCATACAAAGGGCTCCATCGTTCATCGTATACGAGATTTTCGGGCTCCTCCAATCCAAGCTTCTTAGTACGGTCAAGCCACTCTCGCAGGATCGCTCCAATTTCGATGCGCAGCTTTTCTTCGTGAACCAGCCTTGGTGAATTCCTCGAATGCCAGGACATGAAGTAGTCCGTGGACAAATGCGCGGCAAATAAGGCGTTGTATCAGCACCGCGTCTTCACGCGTCTGTCAATGTTGGACGAAACTGGTCGTCTCTAGAAGCTTCCATGATTATGTCAAAATTTGTAAGTTATGTCTATATCCTTAAGATGTAGCCTTCCACTCCTTCGGTAGCTAGAGATGTAATCAATATATCATCCACTCCTTCAAAATCCGCGGCTGCGGACAACAGTGAGATTGTAGGCCGGAATAGCTCCTTCTGGGTACCACCAATAGCAGCAATTTGTGTCGCGTCGTCAGCCGTACTAGGGTCTGAGCGGGTCCATAACTTCTGACAACAGGAATTTCAGGTGTCATTTCATAGAAATAATCTTGATTCTTCTTTTGCAGGAGCCAAAATGGCCGGCAACGATTCAGCTGGAAGGTTCTCCGCAATTTCAAAAATTAAGACGCCTCCTGTAGTTCAGCTATGAAGTGCGCTTTGTCCAAGGATCCCCAGTCTCGCCATTCTCTTGCTATGTACTGAATTTGTCTACCGCCTTGGAAGATCCGGGGTTCCACCCATTGAGCAAATTGAGGTACATATCTAGCTGTGGAACCTGTGGACTCATTCCTGACCGCTTGTTCGCGTACCGGTTCAAAGAAAATTCAGAATCGCAAAGGTGCGGCGAGCTAGCCGACATAGATAGGTTTTGCCCCAAACAATCCGGATCGTTCATGCACTCTGTAGCTGTGCTACCTCAAAGACTACTGTTTACGGGCAGCAGCAGGATCGCTAGATGCTTAAGCATTCATTTCATCCACTCATGGTGGAGTCCCAAGAGTCTTTCGTCGCCCGATTCACTCGGGCCCTACCGCCAATTTACGCAATCGTCAGCTTGTCAGAACCTCGCGCTGCAGCAAAGAAAACTTGGGAAACATCACCATTATTTTCTGAGTTTAACTCCCTTCGGCTTTATGCACTTACTACTACATTATTTAATGTAAGATGAGATACACTGAAGAAATCCTCTAGTGACTGCAGTGTTCTCTCCGACATTCAACAAAACAAGGCAGGAGTGTGTACTCCGAAACTGACACCGAGTCGAGCGCGATGTCTGCTACTGCGGAATCTGAGGAGACGAATCTGCAACTTCGTGCCACTGATATGCGAATCATTCTCCAAATTGGCGAACGGCGATTCACCACGACAAGGCAAACCCTTGTTACGGAGAGCGCGTTCTTTGCATCCCTTCTTTCTGACAGATGGAACAACAAGCTTGATGACGGCTCATACTTTGTCGACGCCGATCCTGATCTCTTCGAGCATATACTCCGCTACCTGCGACACTTAACATATCCGATATTTTACGACGACGCAAGAGGCCATAACTACGGTTTATATCTCGCTATCTTAAGTGAGGCGCGATATTTCGGAATAACTCGATTACAGAAATGGCTTGAAGAAAGGGAATATGTCAATGTTGTTCGGTTGACGCGGACATTTCAGACGTATGAGGACAGCGAGTCTGCGATTGAGCACTACAAAACCTCGCCTACAGACACGACAGTGGAATTTCATCCCTCATGGGGAACGAAAAAGGTATATACTTGTCCCAGAAGTATACCTGTGCACAGGGGCGAGCCATGGGCATGCGGGAGGCAATGTCACAACGCACGGGGTAACGAGCCGATCGTATATGAAGACGAGCCTATTTTGCGCACGCTTGTGGTGACGACGCAGGTCATTGTTCGGCAAGGTTCGAGTATTTCTCCTGACGATGAATAATACTTGAGACTGGCATTTTCTCATAAACCTTGTCAAGATCAGAACGCTCTTTCACTGTGCTGCCTAGCAGGCAACAGGCAGCTCGTCATTCCGTATTAGTAACGGATTCGAACATTCCAGGTGGCGTCGTCATCTAGGCTGCCCAGGTGGCGACATCGCCACTCAACCATACATCACAAGTATAAGAGATCAACTTCTCACCATCACTCAGATAGAATATCAAGAGTCTTTCGTTGCCCGATTCACAGGGGATCTTCTGCCCGATCGCCGCTCAGTCATCCATACTGCCCGTGCCCCTTGTAGTCTGACACTCTCGCTTAATGAACGTGTCCAGCCCCATTGCATCGTCCTCCATCGTGGTATACCTAACAAAAGTGCGCGCAAACTTATCCGGCTCGTCGTGAATGTCGAACGGCCCCAAGCTGCAACTATGGCGCAGACCGATCGAAGACCCAGAGCTCCATAGTGGAAGCGCAGAGGGTGAACCTATGGACAAATCGGCGCGTCGGCTGGTCGGTGAAGATGCCTCGCACGTAACGCGTGAGCTGGAGGAGATCCGCCTTGAATCTGCCTGTGTCGTATGACTTCTTTTGCTCTCTAACAACGGGGACGTATCCCGGCATGCATCTGCTCTGAGTTGGCCACATGGCGGCAAATAGGGCATGTCATTCATCATTCTGTGGTAGGATTTGGATTCCGGGTTCCAGCCAACCGCGGTCCCGTGCCCTCTGGCAAGGTGACATGGCATCCGCAAGCCAATGGCGGATTGGCTGCTGCCTCACTACTGTCGCCTGCCACAATATTTCCTGGACACAGGAGGCATCCTTCATGACTTTGCTCGTCATCCGTCGAATTGACAAGGCAAGAAGGGGAAGGAAAGATGGGGACGGGGTGAGAAAGCGGGGGCAAAGCCCAGTATGCAGCCTGCGAGTACATACAACGGACAGGCTACCAAGGAAGAGATGAAGGCGTATCAGGAACGTGTTCGCTTCTTGAAGTATGTCGCGGTCATGATAAGACCCCATGTAGCACAAGCAGCAGACCACCTCGCAAGATTCCTCACTAATCCATCGCCTGAAAAACTTGCCGCAGCCAACCGGTGCATCCGTTATCTCTACACAGCGGATTCCTTGCCATCGTCTATGATGGTATTCACACAGGAGAAGCTCTTCCGGTCGCAAGTGACACGCCATTTGGGGATGATGTTGAGACCCATCGTTGATCGCAGGGATATGTAATTATGCTGTTCAACGAACCAGTCATTTGAACAGCTCGGCTCCAAGATACAGTCATGACTTCTACCACTGAAGCAGAATTTCTGAGCCCGGAGAGAGTCACGAAGGAGAGCTACGCCCTAGACTGACCGTTGAAGGATATCAGAGAGATCTAATCAATAGACCACTCACTGCTTCACAGTCCGCGGGTGCGGACAACACTTTCGGGAGGCAGACGGACGGCCGGATAGTTGGCCATGGAGTTGTCCTGCATGCTGCTGGAAAGAGATGGTCGGCTGCACAAGGTGTCAGGGAGCCGACTGGTCAATAAACATGCAGATTTCCCTGGCCAGATGGCCAGGAGTGTGGGTGGGAGACGGCGGTTACGTCCAACGCCAGTCCCGAAATGGTCCTTTTTTCAGAGCTGAAAAAAGGACCATTTCGG
>NJEV01000806.1:0-12169 GCA_002591385.1 Cordyceps sp. RAO-2017
CCCTTGTGCTACCGGCCGGACGTCGGATTAGAGCCAAGGAAAGAAGAAAAGAAGAACAAGAAGTCGGCTCCCCCAACTCCGCCGCCCCTCCCCGCCAGAGCCCACTCCTCGCGCGCTCCCCCCCCTTTTCTGTGAAGCCATCGCCGCCGGCTGGGCTTGACTGACCCCGTTTCGAATGCGAAGCTGCAGGTCGTCCCTTGTCTGCACGTGTTGTGTCAATATACAGTACATATACCGTATCCGCCTTGGCCTACTCTTCTTCTTCCGCTCCCGAATACGAGCCGGCCCCGCTGTGCCCCGCTCGGCCTGCTCCGGACGCGGACGCGCCCGGGCTCTCAGGGTACGTCCCGGCCCATCTGGGTCCGGTCCGCCCCTTCGCAGCCTTGAGCGCGCTCCCCCCCTCCCCCGTCGGTCCGGCTGCCGGCCTGCCTCGGAATCGAGCCGACGACTCGAGCGCGCCACGTGCCCGCGCGCCAGCTGATACGCCCGCTCCGTCTTCTTCCCGCTCTACCTGAAGCGCACCCTCCACTGACTCGTGCTCTGGCGTCGTCCCAACGTCTTCGTATGCCGGGCCGGTGAGTCGACGCCACGTCTGCAGTCCTGAATCACACATGGCTGCCTCGAATCCCCATCATCCGGCATGCTAGGCAACATCGTTCTTCCTTTTTTCCTGTCGTGGCCGTAGAGTAGAGAGACGATGCCTGCCTGCTGGGTACTGTAAATCCAACTCGTCCATCTCCCCCCCTCTTCAAAAAAGCGTGGTCAGGTCCGCAAGGTCGCGGCCGTCTTGCAGAACAAAAGGGCGTCTGCGTCGGCATGAAGGGAGTCTTGCACATCCTCGACGGGGGAATGGATAAAGAAGTCGACGACTCGTGACTGGCCGCCTGTTTCAACACATGCTCGCCGCTGCCACCCGGCTAAAGTCCCGGAATTCCGTACAGCAAGCACGGGCGACCGGGCAAGTGAGAGGAGACCCCAGACGGCTGGAAGGGCGCCGTCCGCCCTTCGAAAATTCCCGTCGTTGTATCGAACGGATTGTGTCATTCAGACAGGTCATACTCGGGATGGCATCGAGTCCGGGCCGGGGCCAATAGAGTCAACTGCGCCATCAGGCATCGACCTCTCGTGCCAATCGCTGCACGGTGCAGCCCGTCACTCTGCAAGACAGCTCCCCGTCGGGGTGAGCTTTTACTTTGCCGGCACGCCCAGCCCCGACGGCGCCGGAGGACGGGGACTGGAGTCCGTCCGACTCCAATCCGCGGAAACAGTTCAGTGCTTTGGCCACCAAAGGGAATGTCCGGCTGGCTTGGGAATCGGGGCTTGCTGTATATTTGGGGCCGACGAGACCGACTTGAACATCTCTGTCCGTTAGTATCGAATGTGACCGTCACGGAAGCACAAGTGACTCCTATCATGTTGAGCTATTCGATATAGAGACGTTGTTATCGTCGTGGCTGACGCATCAACGGCCCCGGAGGTCGGGGGCATAGCACGCCGGATGATGGGGGACCAAGGCATGCCACATATCCAGCGTCCTCGGGCCCCCGGCGTCGTCGACATGGTCGAATCAGCGGCCGACGCCGCGCTACATCCCCAAGCGTAGAACCCGGCGCCGGCCTGGCCCGAAACAAGGCATCATCGATGAGCCAAGCCGGCTATGTGAGCCGGCTCTTGACGGGATTCTCACATCTGCCGCCTTGGATGGGAGTCACCGCCTCACATACGAGTTGAGTCGACTCCCATCCCACACGACGCGGCCACAGCCCGAGTGATCTGGCGAAGACTTCGCTTGGCCAGAACTCATGTACCACCGGACACCGCAAAGACTGTGCGGTCCCGGCTCACCCGGGAGAAGTAGACGTAAACTTGAGCCTGTCTGAAGAGCCGACGATGCTACCGAAGACGAAGTGGCGGTGGCCCGCGAGACCAGAGAGACGCCCGGTTTCCTGCCTAGGTGTTTTCCTTCCTTTTTTATCCCGCGGGCGTGACGAGCGGTGGAGGACGAGGCCGAGAAGAAAAGCCACGCCATCTGAAAGAAGCAGGGAAAGGCGAGGAGGAATAGTTCAAAAGGGCAAGCCAAAGAAGGCCGCGCTCAAGCATCGGTACTTTTGCCATCGAAAGAAGGGACCTGCAGATCACTCAAGCACAGTCAAAGACGTCATGCCCTATTTTCTTCGCCCGCCATCGACCGTCCTTCCGTCACGCTTCTGGGAACATGTAACGTTGTATTGTGCTGCTGGGACTTGCGGCGGACGGCATTTGCATTCCGCCCGTCGGCTTTGCGCAGCGCGGCCCGGCCCGGCCCTAGGCTCCGGATTCTCCGGCCTTGAGGTCGCAAGCCTGCCTGCGACATCCGCGGCGCACAGCTCTCGTCAGCTTGTACCATACTCCGGACACCGGCTTCTTCATCCTGTGATGCACCGGAACTCTCTCTGTACTTCGCGCCATGCTGCTGTGGTCTGGAGAAGTTGAGTCCATCTCCCGTGAAGCTCCGACGCAACCTGTCCACCAGTCTGTATCCAGTCTTTGTGATCTCGGTGCTGCAGCCCGGGCACGCTCACAAACCCCCAAAGTCTCCGAGAACGCCCTCCCCGTGCACAGATGTGGGCGTCAAATGACTCTCCGCTTCGAAGCCGGCACCGGTACGGGCACTGTCAGCCACCCGCTCCCCCGAAAGGGTGGCCCTGGCATTTCGCTGAGCAAGACCGCGTCTCCGGAACGTGGTCAGCGTGCGCGAGGGTGCTGAATTAGCCGCGACGCCCTGGCGGGGGTCGTTGAAATGAGGACTTTGCTCCGGACTCGTCAAGAGGCTGGGCTATGGCCCCGTCCAGCGACCGGCTTCGGATCTGGGAGAGGCTTCAGCCGGGCAAGACGGAGGACGAGCCGTCTTCTGGCCTCCGTGGCCGGGTGGGAGGCTGGAGGACGAGGCGAGCAGCTCGCCGCCTCTTCTCGGCTTCGATGGGCTCGAACCGAGTTGTCGAGAACAGAGGCAGAAGAGGATAGCAAGTTGTGCGAGCGAATAAGGAGCTTGGCTTGAGCACGACGGCGAGCGGGGGAAACACCTCACACGCCATCGAAACACGCGGGCCATGACTATGGGAAACAACGAATCGTCCTGGCACTTCGTACATCCAATCTGGCGTTTGGGATACGGTGGCCCTGTTCGAAGCCGGCCTACGCATGCGTCGTCCGCGACATAGCTGTCTGTCCACCACCACCTCATATCCGAGTCCGGGCGCGCGTGCTCGACCTCGTCGATAGATTTGCCGAGCTGTCGAGGAGGCCTCTCCTGGGAGAAGCGTCAGGGGCTCAAGGCAAGGCTGGACGCGATTTAAAAACATATATGCGTACGCATAAGGGTCGGTCCCGATCCGTCTAGCCTATTGATCCTGGATTCTAACACTACAGGAAATTGATTCCGACTCCCACCTGGAACCCCTTGGTGGCCACCTCCCCCCGCCTCAGGACCAGGGGCAGGCTAAAGTTCAGCTCAAATCTCGCAACGGGGTGCGCGTAGATGAGTCCGACGCCGGCGGCCATGCTGGGAGCGCCGTGGACGACGCTCCCGATGGCACCCAGCATGCCGTCGAGGACGGCCTTGCCCGACAGGCCTCGCGAGTCGGCCTCCTTGCCCCTGTTTCTGTTCCCGAGCGCGACCAGACGGCCGCCGTTGGCGAAGAGCTGGAACCGCAGCCCCGAGTCGGGCCCCTTGTACGGCAGCGGAAGCAGCATGTTGACGCTCCCGGCGGCGAACACGTCTCCCCCGACCGAGTCGCGGCCGTCGTGTGGCCCCAGCCCGCCAAGCTTGAAGCCGCGAACGTCCGTCGGTCCGCCGAGCACGAAGCGATCCGTCACGCGGCTGGGGGCCGCCTCGCCGCCGAGGTTGAAGCCGAGGGGCAGAGGCCAGAGCATTCCGGTTCGCAGGCCGGCGCCGATGGAGATGCCCGTCCGACCGGGAATCCCGGGCAACGGTATCGGCACGGCGCCGCTCATCTCCAGCTCGCTCTTGGTGAAGGCGACGTCGCCCGCCAGGGGGCCGACTCCCGCCACCTCCAGCGCGGATCGCACCATGTATCCGTCCTGCGGCAGTTGGGGATTGTCTCTCCGTTCCCTGTAGAACGTGTGCTTGACCGAGTTCTTGACCGTGTCGCCGGCGTCATGCCGTATGGTAGGGCTCGCATTTCCCGCCAGGCCCGTTATTTGGCGCCACGCGCTCGAGCACTCCACCGCATGCGTGTCTCTTTGACGGTTGAGCCAGGAGAAGCGGAGGGAAGCGCCTTTGACGACCTCTTCGTGCGACGCCCACGGCTTCTCCGCTGCCGACGCCAGACCCTCGAGCGAGATCCTCATGTCGGGATTGCTCAGCACTGGCGCGCTCAGGTTGGCGCTGTAGGCCGATCTCGTCCGCGTGCCAGTCTTGGCATTCAGGGTGAGCATTTCGGCGCCGCCAAACATGTTTCGCCACAGGAGGGACCCGTAGGCCGAGCCCTCGCCATTGCCCACGTCGGTTCCCGTCTGGAGCTTGAAGCGGGGGAGTTCGCGCAGTCCGATGGAGATGTCGACATCGGTCGGGCTTGTGGACGGGTCGACTTGACTGGACTGAGACAGATAGACGGCCGGAGGCTCTCGCAGTATCTCTGCGCCTGTCAGCGGTATGCCCTGCGAGGCCTGGAGGGTGCAGTGGGAAACGTACGCAGCCCAGATAGTTTCGAGCTCGCCGTCTGCAAACCGGCCAGCACCTCACCGAAATTCGAGGGCGAGTTCGGGCTGTCGCTGATCAAGGGGCTCAGTATGGGATCGAGGAACCCGCGTCGAATGTTCTGTGCGCCGGTGACGGATATTTCATGGATCGTCATGGGCATCGAGGTCTGGTCGGCCATCTAGTTGCCAGCGTCAGGAAGACCATCCGCCGCAAGCTTGGAGCAGGACGTACCGTCTGCGCGACCCTGCGCTCCTTGGACTCGTGCTCCATGCTTCGAAACTCGGGCGTCGACCGGGCGGTGTCGAGCACATTGTGTGAGCTGGCGTGCAGCTTGTCGAGGGAATCCCCGGGCTACCTGGATCAGCGACGGTGGTCCGGCCACAGCAGCTCAATGGGTGTGCGCGCACGTACATTGCTCCGGGAGGAGCCTGGGTGGGACGCCATCTCAAATTCCGAATGACGCAGCCCGAAAATCGCAGCCTCGGCTCGATGGTTCACGGTCCGGCAAGGAGGAGGGCCAGGGCCATGGCGAAGCTTGGTGGACGAAGCAAGCTTCAAGCGGCGGCTGTGGCGTACGGGCGCTCCGGCAGATGGGCTCTGCGGCTTCGGCTCGTCATTGTGGCTGGTGCGAGGTGTGGCGGTGTGGCTGGTGGCGGCAAGGGAAGGATCGGGCTTTTTAATGGGGGCCCTGCCCGGGCTATCTCCGTTTATGGTGACAGCGCTGACGACTTGGTCATCCCCCCCCCCCCCCCTTCGAGCCGCCCCAAACGTACGTCCTCGACCATCCATCTCTCTTCCGCATCTACATCTGCATCTCTGCCTCTCCTTGCGCACCGGTCGAGTCTAAAGCCAGCCTCTCCCGCACCCAACGACCTCTCGCCCGTTGCCCCGGCAAGGCCGCCCCTGAGCGTGAAGCCCCTGGCGATCGGCCACTCGCGGCGCCCTTCGTCGACCGTGACCACGTCGACACTTTCGGACCATCGCCGACCCACAGCCGCTCCCTCAGCGTCGCACTCATGGCCACCAGGACGGCGCAGAAGCGGGCATGTCCAGACCCCTCCGCTATAGGCGGTGGAAGCTTGTGTACTGACTGCGACGCCAGTTAACTCGCGAATACAAGACGATTTCCGAGAATCCCCCTCCGTACATCATCGCTCACCCATCGGAATCCAACATCCTGGAGTGCGCATCCCCGTGATGCCGAGCGTGCTGGCGCGTTTCGCTGACAGGCCCTTGTACAGATGGCACTACATCATCACCGGCCCGGAAGACACGCCGTACCACGGTGGCCAGTACTGGGGCACCCTGATGTTCCCGCCAAACTACCCCTTCGCACCTCCGGCGATCCGCATGCACACGCCGTCCGGCCGCTTCCAACCGTCGACGCGCCTATGCCTCTCCATCTCCGACTTCCACCCCAAGTCGTTCAACCCCGCGTGGGAAGTGTCGACCATCCTGATTGGTCTGCTTTCCTTCATGACGAGCGATGAGATGACTACGGGCTCTGTCTCGACGACGTCGGCCGAGAAGAAATACCTCGCCTCGCGATCACGGTGGTGGAACTCGACCGGCGGCGGCTCGCAGGCCAGGGCCAACCCTGCGCAAAAGGGCAATGTCAAGGCGGGCGACGGCGGCGCCAAGTTCCGGACAGAGTGGCCCGAGGCGGACAGCGAGAACTGGGAGTGGATGAAGAAGAACAAGGTCGAGGCGGCAACGGGGAACCGCCTCGAAGGCGACAGCGGCTCCCCGTGCGGACCACAGCTGAGCATTGGCGGTACGAGCGGCAACCAGGCGCAAGCCGTGGTGGACGCCGTGGTGCAGCAACGCGACGCCGGCCGCGGCTGGATATACCGGAACAAGCTCCTGGTGGCCGGCGGTTTGATCTTCGTCTACGTGCTGATTGCGAGGCTGCTTCGTGGGGACGATCTGGCGTGAGAGGGGACGGACAATACAACGGGAGGGTAAGGAATCTTGGGCAGGCAGGGTGTCGCATCTCCCACTCTCGGGCGTCAGGATCGGATTCGGGCGACGGCAAGGTGCAAAGGTAGGGAGGAATCGGGTGACAGGTAGGGACGAGTAGTAGACTCGCGTTCGTAACTCAGCGTTTTCCTAAGACCGATCGTGGCCAACGCAATGACTTCCGACGTACTGGGTGCATGAGACGTACGTGGTATCTACGAGTTTGTGTGTGTATCCATGTATCCATGGATGTATGTATCCCTGGATGTATGGAGGCACGTACGTATGTATAGGTAGTTTACTCTGAGCGGATTGCCATGGGGCATGGCGCGGCGCCGACGATGATTGACGCGCCGCCTTTGCGGGACGGACGACGGCTTGTCTGGCTCGGATGGGCAGCCCCGGTTCCGCTGTCCGGGACAGGCGGCCAGGGTCAGACAAGATGGTATTCGCTGCGCATCATCCAAGCGGCGTCGGTCCCATCGTGGCGCCACAGTTGCGATGGCCATGCACGTCGTTCGTAGTCCGCATGTCCGCCGGAGAAGCCGCTCCTCCCATGCAGAGGAAGCGAAGCTGAGACATGCGCAACCATCCAAACCGTTGTTTGCCTGATTGGCGAGCGAGCACTCGAGCGCTGTCGTTCGGTCGGTCGGTCGCCGTGCCTGAGGCCGAGGCCGAGGAGGAGGAGGAACATCCATGAGGCCGCCTGCAGTGCGAATAGACAGCGGCCTGCTGGCTGTTTCGCGGCGCCCCGACACCTGTAGAGAACCCTGAGCCAGTGGTGGGCTGCGGCCCTGCGGCCTTGCGGGCGGGGGGTTCGAGCCTAGCGCTCCGGCCAACCTAAAAAAGGACGGGACGGACAGGCACCTAACCTCCAGGCCTCAGGTAGGTACCTTGACTGGCCGCCAAACCGGGGGGGAGGGGGAAAAATTGTGACGCAGGCCCCGGTTTTTGGCCATCAATTCGAACTTCTTCCTCCTCCTCCCAACCCGCGGCCTCCAGACCACGACCCTCTGCGCTTCCTGCCACCGCGGCGACGCAGCGTCTTGTGGGGAGGTGCATCGACCCGTGCGGCCTCTGATGACGGCCCCGATGCGCTTTGGTCGAGCTTTCTGACTCGAGTGCCCGCTGCCCCAGGTCTGGGAGCTGCCCTTGGCCATCCCACCGCCCACGGCGCTCGACCGACCGCACGCCCTCGATTTTCGTCCGACGCCGACTCGTGCCCGCGGCGCGACAGCAGATCATGGCCCCCTCAAACGGCTCCGTCAAGTCCCGTAGGTCCGGCTCGGGCAAACTGCCCGTCAAGCCCGTCGTGCCTGCGCTGCCTCTGCCCTATGTCAAGCGCCAGCCGCCCGCTCCCAGCGCCGCAGCCTCGTCGCCCTCGGCGCCCGTCGACGGCCACGTCGACGGCCCCGGAGCGGCGCAGGAAAGGGCCACGGGAGCTCCTCGCCACTCGCCGGCGTCGGGCGCCAAGCTCGAGAGCGCGTCCAACCTGAGCGACGGGCTCCGCTCCAGCGCCTCGTCTGCCACCGATGCCGAGCTGAACGGCCATGAGCCACGTTTGGGTGAGCCGCCCCGACGGCCGCCACGTCTCCCCCATCGGACAGGGCTGGAAATCTGACATGCTCGGGCCTCACAGCGCCTCACATTGTCGAGGACTCGGATACCGCCCCGGTCGAGCAGAAGCAAGCTTTGGACCCGGCCATCGACAAGGCTGGCGCCAGGGTGCCGTCGCAGGCTGCAGACGATTCGATCCAACGACTCTACCCTGTCAGACTCCCCGAGACATTGGTCACCGCCAACGGCATGGCTGACAAAAACGAGTCGAAACAGAAGCTTGGTGAGTTTTTATTGTATTTTATTCTTCAATTCAATTCCTTGATTTTTTCCCCGACCGCAGACTGTGCCGTCTGCCGGCGGCGGCGGTGCTGCGCCCAGGTGCTAATCTCTGTACCTGTAGCCGAGACCCACGCCGCGATGGCTCCCAAATCCCGCCCGCCGCCGGTTGTCTCCACGACGCACTACCAGATGCCCCTACCATTCCACCCGACTAATCGGCCCCCGGCCGTAATGGGCAACGGAGAGATGGCCCGCGGGCCCCGACCTCATCCGCAGAACGGGCCGCACATCCTTCACCAGGCGCACACAAGCAACGGTAGCATTCACTTTGGCACGTTCCACGACTCCCAGAGTTCATCTCCCGCGCCGCCTCACTCCGGGGGCATCGCGCCGCCTCCGGGCATGGCGGGCCCCGACGGCCGCCCTCCGTACATGGGCCCTGCCGGGAACGGCTTTCCGCCCATGGTGCCCTACGCTGGTGACGTGATGCAGGCCGCCAACTTTGACACCTACCCTCGCCCGGCCATGGGCTTCGGCCACATCGATTCCTATCCTCCCTATGGCACCAGCTACGGACCGTCGACCCCTCACAGCTTCCACGATTCTCAGTCGTCGGCCCCTCCCGAGGACAACGGCATGTTTGGTCCGTTCCCGCCGGGAGCTCCCCGCAGCGGAGGCGCACTCCCCGGGGACGACATGCATGCTCAGAACTCGCAGCGAAGAATGTTCGGCCCCCCCGAGTACCCGAGGATGCTCCCCGGCCTGAGGCCTCCGCCCTTGATGCCCCATGGCGACCACGGGGACGGCATCGTCGGCTATCTGCAGCAGCAGTTTGCGTCGCCCGAGACGGCCGACTGCGCGCTCGAGCTTCGGTACTTGGATGAAAAGGCGCGGCCCGTTCGCATCCCCGCCCACCGACTCATCCTGTGTCGGAGCGTCGAGCTCTCTGCCCTGCTGAACAAGAAGGCCCTCGAGCCTCAGGCCCCCGACGGAGCGCTGCAGACCCTCGTCCTCCAGAGCGACGGCAAATGGATGCAGTCCGATGCATTCTACATGGCCGTCCAGCGTTTGTACGGGATGCCGCTGCTGCCGATGCCGCCGCACAACCGAGCCGAGCTCGGCGATGTGATGGAAGCCAGGCCTGCCCCGGAGCAGCTGGAGTTCGCCCTAGCGTACGCCGCCGCCGGGTGCCTCCTCGGGTGGGCTCCCGTCACGAGGCGGGGCTGCGAAGTGGCGACACAACTACTCGGCTGGCCGACGATGGAGAAGGAGGTGGAGTTCGCCCTCGACGGCTACCGCGACATGGGCGCCTACGAGTCCTTCAAGTTCGGCGAAGGGGCACGGGTCATCCTCAATGCGGTGGCCGGGTACATTGTGCACCATCTTTCACCCAACTTCAGCCTCGACACGGCGGCGGAGGAGCTCGAGAACTACGCACGACTGCCGGTTCGCCCCCCGTCACCTCTCGCAGCGGCCCCGGCCCCGGCCGCTCCCCGGGCGAGCTCGCCCACCATCGCCAAGGGTTCGTCCGTGCAGCTCGGCAAGGGACGGCGCCCGCAGCAGATTGCCAACATCCAATTTGGCGACCTTTCCGTGGCCGAAGTCCGGAACGGGGGCGAGTCGGAGACGCCCAAGGCTGCCCAGCAGGCCCAGCCGGTGTCTCACATGATACTCTCGCGCGTCTTGTTGACCCTGCCGTTCACCTTCCTCAAGATGATCTTGGAGATTCCCGGATCCGGAAATGCCAACGACTGGGCGAGTAGGGAAGCACGCTCCCGCGTCGTCAAGCGGGCGGTCGAAGAGCGCGAGGCGCGACGGCTGCGCATCGTGGAAGCCATCACCAGCGGGCAAGTGACAGTCCCAGAGGTCATTCGGACCGGCCTCCGCAGCCCGGCGCCGGCAGACGTCGGGCGGTGGAGTGTGCTGGGGTGGCAGGAGGAGATGGTATATGCCAACGCCGAGGGCCCGTCCCTCGTTCGCAAGTGGATTCCTCTGATGGATTCACTAAACGGCTCGACGGCTGAATATCCATGAGGCCGGCCGCGTTGCGCTGACGAGTAACGAAGTTTTGATTCATGAGCTGTGGCGACCTGACGTCGTGGTTTGCATCGGAAAATCATTAGCATCGGGTCCGCGGCAGAGAATCGCGACCGCCTTCCCCCGCCCCCTTTTTTTGTTTGGTCCCCCTTGAGAGCATGCAGCGGATCGCTGCGTACGACGCGAGACATGCTTGGAGCGTGTCGCCACTTGATTGACATGCGTGCGATACGACAGGAGAAAAATAATGGAGAGATATGGATGGAGTCGTCTCCCCTCGCCCCAAACGCCTGCGGGGCTGCCGCTCTCGTCCCCGATGACGACAAGGAGGCTGAAAGGAGAATAACGGAGGTGGAGGGACGCGGACGGCCGCGTCTGGGGATGCGAGGGCGGACAGGCTGTCTTCAAATGGTGGCGAGGAGTGGCAAGTCGGGGTTGGAAAGAAGGGCGAGGTTGCCGCAGCAGAGAAGAGGGCGGAAAGGGAAGGGGGATGGGGGGCACAGGAGCAGGTGGAAGAGCGGCTCTACCGGATCGCGAGTCATGTTGATGTGAGCGGAAGATGGCAAGCCATGGTGCGCGGCAGATGAGCTCCGGTCAGATAGAGAGAGCGGCAGTCGGAGGAGGATTGGATGGGCAGATCGCCGGCTTCGCTTCGGTAGGATAGGGTCAATTTTTTCGAGGACTCTCAATAGCAAAGTGATGCAGAGGCAAGGGCGTCTGCATGATGTGAGGAGCCGTTGTTGTACGAGTTTGGTGATGCCGTTTTTGCACGTCGGAGCCGGCGAGGATGACGACGGGCGAGCGGATGAGTCCAGATGCCTGCGAACTGACTGCCAGAAACGGCAACAGAAGACCCATACGTACAGACGAGACACACGACCTCGTTCGGACGGAAACAAAAAACAAATAAATACAGGGAAAGAAAACATTAACAAAAATAACAAGCGAGCGAGGAAGTCAAGTAAACACAACAAGACCTCGCGAGTGGAGGTCGGATGGGTTTGAATATGGGTAGGTAATAATGCAGCTCTACTAAGACGGCGAAGTTTTTGGCGGGGGATCCATGCGAGATGCAGCCCCACCCCACCGGGAGAGCCACCTGGCTATCGCCATCCCTGCCTGAGCCGAGGTCGTGCGCGGGGGAGGGACTTCTTGTGATTGCATTCCAAGCCATCGCCGTCTTCTTCCATCCCTTGCGACCTGCATGCTTTTTTTTTCCCCCTCTGCTCCGAAGACGAAATCTTGAACTCGACCCCGACCGAGCCAGTCCGTCCGTTCCGGCCCGAGGCTCTACTGGCGAAGGGCTGCCGCGGCGAGATCGACGGCCAGGCGAGCGCCTATTTTCTCCCCCTCAAGCTTGTGATACAGGGCTCGGGAAGCGTTTCGGCTCTCCTCCCCGTTGAGGACAGCAAAAGGGGAGAGGAGAGAAAAAAAAAACCGCCCGGCAACACGACCACAGCAACGTCCGCCAGCCACCGCACGCCCCTGGCGACAGAGCAGCCAAGAAACAGGGGCTTTCCCCCCTGCCTTCTCTCCATCGCCGGCACGGCGTGAGCAGGGCGGCGAGCGTCGAGCAAGGGCCATGGCGTCGACGGCCGCGCCCAAGGCCGAGACGGCCCCCGGCGGCGGCGG
>NJEV01000807.1:0-12156 GCA_002591385.1 Cordyceps sp. RAO-2017
CGCCGCCGCCGATGACGACGACTACGCCGCCCTCGAGCACCAGCAGCAGGCGCAGATGATGCGCGAGCAGGACCAGCACCTCGACGGCGTCTTCCATACCGTCGGCAACCTGCGCCGCCAGGCCGACGACATGGGCCGCGAGCTCGAGGAGCAGCACGAGATGCTCGAGCTCGTCGACCGGACCGCCGACCGCGTCGGCTCCGGCCTGAGCAACGGCGTGCAGAAGCTGCGCCACATCGTGCGCCGCAACGAGGACCGCTGGAGCGGCTACTGCATCGGCCTGCTCATCTTCGTCCTCGTCCTGCTGCTGTTCCTCCTTCTGATATTATAGCGCGGATCCCGCTGCTACCTCTCGCCCCCGAGCCGACGATTCCGTCTTACGCCTTTTTTTTGTAACTGGTTGGGAGTTGGGTGGTGGGTTGTGAGATACGGGCCGAGCATCGTGGCATGGAGGCGAATCAAGTCTGTTTTTCCTTGACTTGCCTGTCTCTACATCTCCTTTTTGTCTGGCCACAAAAACTTCGACAAGCGGGATAGAAAGCGTACGGCGCCCAGTTACCACCGTCGCAAGACACACACACTCACACATATTTCTCCCATTTCCGTCAACGCCCCAGCTATGCAGTCCAGCCCGGGACCGTCGTCCAAGTCTACCCAAACGCCGATGCCGATGGCCGTAATACATCGCCACACGACACAAACTTTCAACACTCCCCGGGTATAACCTTCTAGGCCAGAGCTAGCCCGCTCTCGGTCCGCAGCGTCTCGGCCAACGCGCGCAGCGACCCGGCCTCGGACGCGTTCTGGGACGCCTTCTTGGGGAACTCGACGAGCGCCAGGCGCAGGGCGGCAACGGCGGCGTTGCCGAAGAAGTTGAGGAACCGCTGTTCGTGCCCGTCGATCATGGCTCGCAGCACCACGTATTGCGTGTTGGACGTCTCGTTGGCAGGGCAGTTGACGATGCCGGCGAATGCCCTCCAGTAGTGGACCGGAGGATACGGGTTGACTTTGGATGACTTGCTAAAGTCTCGCAGCGACACGGCCGCGAAGCCGGCGCCCAGACCCGCCATCCTGTCGTTGTGGCTTTTCTCCGTGATCCACGCCGGCCCGTCCTTCCGCCAGCCGATGGCCAGCCGACCCCTCTCCGTCTTGTCGTTGCCACGGAAGCCGAACAGGACGGGGCAGACGACCCGGAACTTGGCCAGGAGGATGTCTATTAGAGACTGCCCCCGCCACTGGAAGTCCTTGTGGGAGAAGAGATGGGCGGTGAAGACGCCGATGGGATCCGCGGCCTTGGGGTTTGCCCCGCATTCGTTGACGAACTGGCCAATGATTCCCTTGGCACAGACGTTGATCAAGTAGACAAATAGTGCGGGGAGCGTGGCATCGTTGTGCTGGGCTCCCTCTGCGGGAGAGCGGGGGTGCTCGACGAAGCGGCCGACCTCGACCGGAGGACTGAGCGTCTGGTTCTGCAAGGACTCCCTCAAGAGGGAGGTGATCTTGTCCGTCTACTTGGTATGAGCATGGTTACAGCACCGAGGCTTGGAAGATGTAGCGAACGAGACCTACCGATTGCACGTGAGCGCCCTTTCCGCCTGTGAGCTGGCCGATGGCGCCACGAATCTCCCGTCTGAATGCTCCCAGCTTGCCCTTAAGCGGGGAGCCCGGGGCTTTGGATTGCAGGGTCAAGTCCTTGCGCAGCTGCTTGAGAGCTTGGTGAATCTGAATCAGTCGATCAACTGCGGGATTCGACACGCGAGCTTGTGCCTGAGGCGGCGCTCGTGTCGCAGGCTGGTCGGGGCGACGGCTGTCAGGCTGAGGTGGTGGCAAGCTCGGCTTGGGCAGTGCGAGTCCCTGGCGTGCGGGCGCCTGCTGCGTCGGCGCCGGAGCTCTCTGGCCGGCGCCGAGGCCATTCTGCGCAGGGACGGCGGCAGGGGCAGGGAGCTGGAGCTTGGGCTCTCGCTGCGTCGGAGTTGGCTCGAGAGGCCTCCCCATCTCTTGGGTAGCCCTGGTCGCAGCTTCTTGGGCGGCGGGATGGTCCGTCGGTGGGGGAGCTTTGGGGGCGGGCGGGGGCACCGGTTTCGGTATCGTCTTGGCCTTGAGCTCCTGGAGCTTCTTCTCTTCCGCGGCAATCTGGGCCTCGGCTCGCAGCCTAGCCTCCTCGCGGCGCTCTTCGTCGAGAATGCGCTGGTGTTCCTCCTTGAGCTCGTGAAGCTCATAGACGCGGATGGCGGCCTGGCGGATGCGGGTGTGTTCGGCCTGCGCGGCGGAGAGGGCGTCGAGGTGGCTTGACTCGGTATTTCGTTGATCGAGCAGGAAGCTGGAGCGCAGCGCTCGGTCCGGGCTGGGGACCAGCTGTGCCCCCCTCAGGGGCGAGGAGCGCGTCATGC
The DNA here is from genome assembly GCA_002591385.1 of Cordyceps sp. RAO-2017. NCBI lineage: Eukaryota > Fungi > Ascomycota > Sordariomycetes > Hypocreales > Cordycipitaceae > Cordyceps > Cordyceps sp. RAO-2017. The sequence continues at coordinate 2,391 of NJEV01000807.1, forward strand.
TTGCGAGCAAGGACCGACACGCTCTCGCGGTTGCATTTGCAGTTGCTGGCGCGATGCCGCCTGGGCAGGAGCAGGTGCGCGGACGGGCAGAGGGAACGAGGGAACAGGAGCGAGTCACGTGCCACAGTCCCTCCGTCGTCTGCCGCCGCCGGTCGTGGCAAGGCCGACAGCGTCTGCGTCGCGCAACAGACGCGTTTGCTGCCAAGATGGGAATGCTGCTCCAGCAACCAAAGGGCGGTTGTGACGGGTGCAGCGCTGGAGGTTAGACTCTGGTAGTAGAGACAGGCAGGTTCGGGGCCGCTAAAACGAAGTCCCGGCTCGCCGATTTTTTTTTCGACCTGCATCAACACCAGCGGCCTAGGCCGGCGCCTTAGTAGTGGAGACCTGGATGGTAGAAAATACGCTAATCCGGGCACCTGGGATTCGAAATCCGTTTGCTGGATTACCTAAGCCCAGCAACCTGAGTTATCCGCGGTAAGGTGGTGGCAGTCAGTCGTTTGAGCCGCAACCCTCGCAGATACGCGCACGAATGGTGGTGCATGGATGTGTGTCTGCAACTCCATTTGGCGGACGGAGAGGACACGTTTGCCGCCGCCGAGTCACGAAGGCTCGCTGTGTGGCAGTCGTTGTCCATGATTCGGAGGCACCGAGGTCGGTCGCGAGGAAGAGCAGCGAGACTTCGCCGGGTGTTTGGTTTGCGCGAGACGGAGCGGCGTGTGCGCCCTGTGAGGCGCATTTGCACACGAGCATTGACGACAACTTATCAAGCCCGTGGAGCGACAAGACTGATACGCTCCTTTGGCCCCCTATGCTCTCTGCCAAGAGCCGTTTCTCCCCGGACGTGAAACAAGTCGAAACTGTGGAGGCTCTGTTGGGACCGGCGAACGGCGCTTTGACTTGGACGAGCGGGAAGATGGTGGCTGCAGGGACCCGGGGGCCTCTGGAGAGCCAAACAAAAATAGGCCATGCCACTTGGGCAAGTCGACGACGAAAGGACCGAGGCCAGAAGCCGGATCAGCATCGACGCACGACTTCCATTGCCCTTGACCCAGACACGTGGCGGCTGCTTCGCGGGTGACGCGCTCGGTGATCAGCCTGACAGCCACCGATCGCCGTGTGCTTGGCAGCGAGATGAGCGAGTGTCGGGCCCCGACTTGTCGTGAATCCTTTCGCGTCGCATGCCCGGTATCGCCTCGACTTGGTACCGTATTCGTTCCGTCCCCGACACGGTCCTGGTGGAGGCCAGCCGCTAGAAGCTGCTCTCTCCGGCGGCAGCCGCGCCAATACGATCGAGACGGCGAGACTCGATGGGTACCTCGCCGTGTCTGGCACGCAGCCTGCCGGCGCGGGTATTTCTAGGTACCTCCCGAAGGCTGGCAGCACGACAAGCAGGCTTTTAAGCTCCGGACAGTCCAGTCTCTGCGTGCCTCGGGCTCCGCATCGTGGCAACGTCTGCATATTGCCAATTACCAACGCCCGGGTCGGCATTCGCTCGGAAGGGCGCTCACTGCATGCTTGCGAACCACGAAAGCCCTCCTCATGCCCCCTGTGCGGATTGGAAAGCTCGTTTGAGGGGAAATGAACGTCGTCTCCGAACCAACTTGTTAGGCCTCGACGTGGTCGGGCACGGAAGGGGTGGCACCCAGTAGACACACGAGAGAAGAAAAGTACCCTGCGCAGCAATAACTCGTAACAAGAAAACCAGAGCTCAGGGCACAGGCTGCGGCACCAGAGTTCCAGAAACGAGGCTGGACGTTCGTTGCAGCCGACAGGTGCGTACATACATACATACATACTTACATACATCCGTCCCTGCCTCTCCCCCACATCTTCGCCCTTCGCGCGGCTGTAATGCAAGCAATCTCGCGCAGGCAGATGCACGTCCATGTATGTATAAAAATGTACGAAGCGCATAGGTACATAGCCGGCTACCGCACGGGATGCGAACTGGAGCCTTGCGGAGCCGGCGCATGCCATCGCTGGTCGTGCCGGCGGCGGAAGCGGCGCGCGGGTGCGGGAACTCCGGGGGGGCTAACGCGCTTTGGGCCTAGGCGGCCATGGAGACAGGCTTCGGTTTGGGCTGTGCCCTCGACACCCCAAGGGCAGACCGTCTACAGATGTGCCGGCAGTCTCTGGAAAAGTCCCGGACAACATCTGCACGGGACAGTGGCGCGGGAGGATTCGACGACGGGCGACGGGTTCTTCCCGCCATGGATGATGCCCTGCGTGGGCGAGTGCCGGCCTGCCGATGCCGTCTTGAGTCCTTGACCCTGTCGTCAGTGTCTTAGCCGAATACGAGCACCGCATGTCCCGACGCCATGTGCTCCGAGTTCACATGTCGCGAGCAAGGCGCCGAGGCCTCGTCCGCCCGCTGCCTGACAAGCCCAGGGCCGCTCTCGAGTCGTGTCTGGCTATCCCTTGAGGCGAGCACGGAGAAGGACCGAGTAGCAGACGGCAGGCAGCCCGAATCGACGGTTTCCTCTCTTCTCCTCGGCTGCTGCGGTCCGGGAATCATGCCGGGGCAGCATTGCAGTGCGCGTGGAGAGGTTTCCCGTTCTGGTTTGACATGTCTACAAACGGGTTTTGGTCTTGGTTCGAGATGTCGACGGGAAAAGGAGAGGGAGAAGGACCCTGCTGATCCACCCAAGGTTCAACAGGCCAGCGCTAAGTCAGCATCTCCTCCTCCTCCTCCTCCCCCTCCTCCTCCTCCTCCTCCTCGCACACGATCCAGGCCGCCTCCTCCACCTCAGGCAAGGGGGGCCGGTACGTGCCCAGAGCTAAAGTATCTGCAGCCTGGCCTTGCCGCTAGTCCCGGCGCTGACTGAGCGAGAAGGATTCCCAGCGCTGGGAGGCGGCGAGCGAGGCGATCCCGCCGTCTGGTCTGGACCCTGGCATCTGCAGTCGCGCCGACAGACAAACAGGCGATTGGCGGGCCAGGGATCGCAGAGAGGGCCTATGGGCGTCAGCCCGGCCTGGCGCCTGAGGGCCACGGCGGCGAGCCAAGAGCGCAACTGGTCGGTCGGGCAGCGTGAGGCCGTCAGCGAGCGATCATCGGTTGGCAGATGGCGGTCCGATAGGCAGGCAGGGAGGCTTGGGATCGCCGCTCGAGGCCGTCGCAAGGCCCTGGCAGACGCTCGACCGGCCATGCGCGGGGAGAGGACAGGGAGGCCAAGCTTCCGCTACTTCAGCTGTGCACGGCAGAGACTGGAGAGGCAGCGAGCGAGCTTCTGGCTGAGAATTCGGCCGTCACAGACGTGTACCCAAGTACAGGTGCGCGGCGGCCCCGTGCCTGACGTAATGTACGGAGAGCCCTAGGCAGGGCGCACCGACGAGGCACTGTACTACTTTAGTACCCAGGCCGCGACGGCCAGGACTCCTGGCCCGGCGGCCCGCGAGGTGCTGACCTACCAGGGGCCGGCGGCAGCAAGGGCTTTCTGCAGATAAAAAAAAAAAAAAGTACCCGAGCCCATCGGCTTCCGGTCCAAGGGGCACTGCTACCTACCTACACGTCCACAGGCTCTACGCCTACCTACTGGACGGGCAGTGGTCGTCTCCAGCGGTGGTCGGTAGCCGAACCCTCCTCGGTGAGTTAGTGACTGCCAGCAGGTGGGCGGCGGGGCGCCAGGTAGCGGTTGGTAGGTTAGGTACCTCCCCGGGGGCGCCTCTGGGGCGCTAGGTGCGCCGTACAGTATCCGTTCAGGCGCTCGCTCTCCACCTCCTGTAGCGGAACCCCACTGGACCAACTACTAACGACGGGACTTGTCTCTCGAGTAATGGGCGAGGTAAGCTGAGAGGCAGCGGAACCGCAACAACCTCCCCCCTCCCCCCCAAAACCCGCCCAGCTCGTCCCCCTCGCCCCCAAAACTGAAACCTCCCATCATCCATTCTCTGTTCCATCCTTCATCCTCTTCCCACCGCATCCCCCAAGTCGCACTCCCTAGGAGCTGGGCTTCATCCACGGTCCACCACCATCCTTTCCCCCGTCCCTCCCATCCGGATCTCCTCCGCCCATCCCCTCTCTACCTTCTCTTCGAGTCTGCCATCCGCCCCTTTGCCGTCCGCTTCCCTTCGCACGCTCCTTGGCCATCGCCGAGCTCGCTTGATCCAGCCACAGCTTACCCTCCTTTGGCAAATCTGTCCTGTTGACTGAAGAGTCGCCTGTCACTGTCTCTAGGCCTCCCCGGGCAACTCCCCACCAACGCTGCTCGCCCGCCCTCGCCTCGCGGACCATCGCCAGCTCCTCGCTTCCCTGCGCCGATCCGAGAGCAGCTTCCCGCACCCGACGTGCTCTCCTGCCCGTCTGTCTCCCTGCCCGTGACTCCGACTGCTCGCCGCCGCCATGGAGCAGCAGCAGCCGCCCCAGCAGCCGGCGCAACAGCAGCAGCAGCCGAAGCCGCAGCAGCAGCCGCCGGCCGGTGGTGTCCCTGGGCCTACCGGACGACGGCTGCACATTGCCCACCGACGCAGCCCGTCAGAGCTAACACCGTTGATGAGCATGTTTGCCAACCCAGGAAGTGAGTCCTCCCATCCCGTCTCTCGTCATGGCAGCCCCCCTCTCCTCGACTTCTTCGTTGTCGCCGTCGTCGCCGTCGTCGTCGTCGTCCGCGGGCTCCGTCGGCAGCCTGAAAAGTTTCTGCTTCCCGACATTTCCCTCCCTCCCTTCCCCCCTTCGCGCCCATACTTGCCGTCGACTAACACGATTTCTTGCCCTCCGTAGTGGAACAGTTGGCCATCCAGCAACAGATTGAGCTCTTGCAGCAGCAACAGCAGCAAATCCAGGCGACTCACCAACAATATGTCAACCTGGGCATGATGCCACCCGGCCAGCCCATTGCCCACAACGGAGCGTTCAATCCTTTGCAGCCCATGGCCAACATGTCCCAAACGGCCTTCCAATTCCCCAACCAGATGCCGCAACAAAATATGTCGATGGGTCCTCCTACCCAGCCATTGTCACATCGCCGTAATCAGTCGGCACTGCCAAACATGGGTATGGGCCCGCCTCCGGCGCCCTCGTCTGGAGCCTCTGGTTCCAGCTTTGGTAACTTCGAAGCTCCAGGCGCCCATGGGCGAGAGAACACCGGCGGGCGAGGCGGGCGAGGCGGCGGCGGCGGCTCCGGCCACCAGCGAAGGCACTCCTTGGCCCTGGCCGACGCCAAGAAAGCCGCCGAGCTTGCCCAGCAGAAACGAACGACGACGGGCTTTCAGTTCCCCGGCCCCAATGCCTCCGCCGACAAGCCCGACGACGAGAACACCAAGGGGTCGTCTCAGTCGACGCTCGATGCCTCCGTCGCTCAGGGCTCGACTCGTGGCCGCGGAGGTCACGGCCGCAGCCAGAGCATGGCCTCCAACGGACGCGGCGGTCGCATGGGCGGCGACGGCGGCGGCGATTTCCAGCGCCGCGGCGGCGGCATGGGCCACGCCCGCACCGGATCTCGAAACTACGAGGGTAACTGGCGCACCCAGAACCAGAACCAAGACCAGTCGGGCGGCGCCGGCCAGTCCCAGCCGTTTCAGCCGGGCCACCGGTCCCGAGGTTCCATGAACCAGTCCGTCTCCTCGATCGGGGCTTTCCAGTACAACCCCAACCAACCCCAGCTCATGCAGGTCCCGGGCCAGATGATGATGCCCTCGATGTACGGCCAGCAGCTCAACCCCATGCAGCTCGGCCAGCTACAAGCCCTGCAGGCGGCACAGATGAACGGCCAGCAGTTTTCGGGTCTCGCGAGCTCCCAGCACGCGGGCTCCGGCGGCGGGCAGCAGCAGCAGCAGCAGCAGCGCAAGACGCTCTTCACCCCCTACCTCCCCCAGGCTTCGCTGCCCGCCCTTCTCGGAGACGGCCAGCTCGTCTCCGGCATCCTGCGCGTGAACAAGAAGAACCGAAGTGACGCCTACGTCACGACGCAAGACGGCCTCCTGGATGCCGACATCTTCATCTGCGGCAGCAAGGATCGCAACCGCGCCCTTGAGGGCGACCTTGTCGCCGTAGAGCTGCTGGACGTCGATGAAGTTTGGTCCCAGAAGAGGGAGAAGGAGGAGAAGAAGAAGCGTAAAGACATCACTGACACGCGTTCTGGCTCCACGAACCAATCCAGCCAGAATTCCGGCCAAAATGACGACGGCAACGCCCCCGAGGGTGGCATCCGCCGCCGCGGCAGCCTGCGCCAGCGGCCGACCCAGAAGAAGAACGACGATGTCGAGGTGGAGGGCCAGAGTCTACTTCTCGTCGAGGAAGAAGAGATCAGCGATGAGCAGAAGCCGCTTTATGCCGGCCACATTGTCGCCGTCATCGAGCGCGTTGCCGGCCAGATGTTCTCCGGCACGCTCGGCCTCTTGCGCCCCAGCAGTCAGGCGACCAAGGAGAAGCAAGAGGCCGAGAGGGCCGCCCGCGACGGCGGCAACAGCCGTCACAACGACTCCCGCCAGCAGGAGAAGCCCAAGATTGTCTGGTTTAAGCCCACGGACAAGCGCGTCCCTCTGATTGCCATTCCCACGGAGCAGGCCCCCCGCGATTTCGTTGAGAAGCACCAAGACTATGCCGACCGGATCTTTGTCGCCTGCATCAAGCGATGGCCAATCACGTCCCTGCACCCCTTCGGCACTCTGGTGGAGCAGCTCGGACGCATGGGCGACCTCAAGGTGGAGACCGATGCCCTGCTCCGAGACAACAATTTCTCCTCGGACGAGTTCTCCGACGCCGTCCTGCGCAACGTCGGCCTCCAGGACTGGTCGTTGGCCAAGGAGGACGAAGAGGCCGTCGCCTCCCGTCGCGACTTCCGCCAGGAGACCGTCTTCACGATCGACTTCAACGGAGGCTCGGAGCTCGGCAACGGAATCCACGTCAAGACTCGCCCCGACGGCAAGATCGAGATTGGAGTCCACGTGCCCGACGTCGCGCACTTCGTGAAGCCCAACTCTCTGGTAGACCGCGAGGCCAAGAAGCGCGGCACCTCGGTCCAGCTGCTCAACCGGTTCTGTGCACTGCTGCCCCCGAAGCTGTCCGGCGAGGTTTGCTCCCTCGGCCAGGACGAGGAGCGGCTGGCGGTCAGCGTCGTGTTCAACGTGAATCCCCACAGCGGCTCCGTCGCCGAGGGCGACAGCTGGGTGGGCCGAAGCGTCGTCAAGAGCAGCGGCAAGGTGTCGTTGGCCGACATGGACAACGCTCTCAAGGACGCCTCGACATTCGCCAACGGGACCGTGTCGGTGAACACGATTCAGATCCTCCAGGGGGTGTCGCAGAAATTCCGGGAGGGCCGCTTGGGCGCGGGGGGCGAGCCGATTGCACCGCTGCGGCTCTTCCAGCAGCTGGACGACGAGAACAATCCGGTGGAGGATAACATCTTCAACTCGAGCCCGGCGCTGGAGATGATTGAGGAGCTCATGCACAGGGCCAACGCGCACGTGGCGCAGCGTCTGGCGGCGGGTCTGCCGGAGAAGGCGCTCCTCCGCCGCCAGGCCGCGCCCAACCCGCGGCGCCTCCAGACTTTCGTCGAGCGCATGACGGCGCTGGGCTACGAAATCGACGCATCCAGCAGCGGAGCCCTGCAGAACAGTCTGTTCAAGGTGGACGACACGGATCTTCGCAAGGGCATGGAGACGCTGGTCCTCAAGTCGATGCACAGAGCCAAGTACTTCATTGCGGGCAAGACGACGAAGGCGCTCTGGCCGCACTACTCCCTGAACCTGCCCCTGTACACGCACTTCACATCGCCCACCCGTCGCTACGCGGACATTGTGGTGCACCGGCAGCTGGAGGCGGTGCTGTCGGAGGGCAAGATTGAGTTTACGGACGACATGGAGAATCTTGTCAAGACGGCTGAGGCGTGCAACACCAAGAAGGACTCGGCACAGAACGCGCAGGAGCAGAGCATCCACATCGAATCCTGCCGCACCATGGACAAGAAGCGGCAGGAGGCCAACGGGGAGCTGATCGCGGAAGGAATCGTGCTGTGCGTGTACGAGTCGGCCTTTGACGTGCTCATTCCCGAGTGGGGCTTCGAGAAGCGGGTGCACTGCGATCAGCTGCCGCTCAAGAAGGCCGAGTTCAGGAAAGAGAAGAGGGTGCTCGAACTGTACTGGGAGAAGGGCGTGCCCAGCTCGGCCTTCGTGCCGGAGGACGAACGGCCCAAGGCGGCGGCGTCGCAGAGAATGACCAACGCGATGGCGGCGGCGAAGCAGGCGGAGGAGGCGGAGCGGGTCAAGCGGGAGCGGGAGGAGGCGGCGCGCAAGCAGACGGAGACGGGAACCATGTCGACGGACGACGTGGACGCCCTGTTCGACGACGACGACGACGACAACACGTCGGACGTGACGGAGGCCATGGCCGGCGTGTCGCTGGCGGAGCGGCCGACGCAGAGCGTCCCCGGGTCCCCGGCACGCACGTCATCGAATGCCGGCACGCTGCACCGGACGCGCTCCGACTCCAAGGTGCCCGTCTCGGAAGCGGTCGAGGCGGGCCTGACGAACAAGGAAAAGTACCTGAAGCTGTTTGAGCTTCGCGAGGAAGGCGGGGATTACATCCAGGACGTGACGGAGATGAGGAAGTTGCCGATCATCCTGAAGACGGATCTCAGCAAGAGCCCACCGTAAGTGTTCCGTCGATGGGATAGGAGAGAATGGCGAGGTTGCGAGAGCTAACGACGAGTGACAACAGCTGCTTGACGATCCGGTGCTTGAACCCGTATGCGCTATGATGGGACCATGGAGCCGGGGGCTTGAAGGCGGCTTGAAGGCGGCGGCGAGGGGGCACGGCGGGAAGAGGACGAGAAGGAGCTTGGGTGTAGGACAAGGGCAGAATGGACGAAAAAGGAGGCATGCGACGGCGGAGAGGTAGATCAGGATGGAGAGAGAGGAGGGGCGGTGTTGGCGAAGGCATGTGCCACCGGGAAGAAGGTATACATAATTAATCAGGGGGGTGGCACACAGATGCTCGATATTTAAGGAGTGGGCGGGCGTGGCGGAGTGGCAGGCGAGGAAGAGGGACGGGTGGAATACATAGGCCACGACGACAGCAAAGCGAAGAGAGAAGACATAGGCAAGCCCGCACATGCATGGACACATACACAGATATTTACGCAGACGTACACGTGCGGGACGGGGGGGGGGCGCACAAATGGCAGAGAGAGGCATACACGATGCTTGGGGCGAGGGTGAAGTTGAGTTGATCAGAGACTGCCGACAGGAGTGGAAGAGGCATCGAGGTGGGATGGAAGAGAGAGAGGTGTAGATGGCATTGCGTACATGATATATGTATGTCATGGGCCAGGCAAGCGGAAGAGGTGGCGACCGGCATCACGAGGAGGGGGAGGATGGGACAAGGACTCGCGTCTCTACCGTCTACCGGCTACGTGGGAGTGTGGAACTGGTAGCCAGGTTCGTGCCGTCTCCTCCAAGGAGGCCTTGAAGGAGGGAGGGGATGTGGCAGGGGGCCGAGGCCGGGAGATGCAAGGACCGGCTGGTGCGGGCGAGCGTTTATACATACATGGCTGATGGTTAATGTATCGAGTACGGCACGAGGGTGGGTGTTTACACATGGCTGAAGGATGATGTAGCGAGGACGGCACGAGGGCGGGTGTTTCTACATGGCTGATGGATGTATCGGGTACGGCACGAGGTGACGATGATTGGCAAGGGCACAAAGGCGTGTGGATTGCAGGCCACGCCACATGTCTGAGGACAGACCGGATAGGCTTCGGGAAGGGCGAGAGAGAGAGAGAGAGAGAGAAAGAGAGCCAGAGAGAGGGGTGTGAGGGGGGGGGGGGGGGGG
>NJEV01000808.1:0-12146 GCA_002591385.1 Cordyceps sp. RAO-2017
CACGGGGGGGAATAAATAAAAACAAGGACCCAGGAGAGAAAGAGAGGGCAGAGACGCACGCCGCGACGGCTCGCGCTGCAGGCCGGCGTTCATCGTCGCGGCCGCCTGCAGCGAGACCGAGGCCGAGCGAGGCGAGCCGGCCGGCGACTCGGCGCGGGGCAGCGGGGATCCGTCGCCGTGGGCCATGGGCGGTGAGCGAGGCGCGCGCGCGCACACACGCAGACGAGGGACAGGCAAAAAAAAACGAAAAGAGACAGAGAAGAAGGGCCGGCTGCTGTTGGGGGCGCGGACGAGCTTCGAGGGCGTCGGTCGCGGTCTCGGAGCCAGACGAGGTTCCAACGTCAAGCCTTCGCGCGCACGTGCGGCGCAAGGCTGCGAGCTTTGGCTACTTTTAGCAGCTGCGCCCCTCCTTGCTGACCAAGACCTGGCCAGGTCCCCTGACGCCTTGGCGGCAGGTACCCACAGAGTACGCGGGCCGCCCCAGCGCTGCAGCCCGAGCCGCCCGTACCCGGAGGTACCCGCGCCTTGCAAAAGACCCTGCCCTCAGACGAGCATCACTGGAGAAACAGCGTCCTATTTTTGCGCGCAACGCCGTCACCTTCGTTTCTTTTTTTTTTTTTCTCTATTTTCTCCCTTCTCCTCCTGGACAGTACTCTGTTATTTTATTTCATTTTTTTTTACTCCCTGCTGCTTTGCATCAAGCGAGAGACAGCGCGCGCAGACGAGCATCGGCCGGCACGCAGAGGGATAAAAGAAAAAAAAAAAACTCGTGACGATGGGGCCACTTGAGGGGCCGTCGACCGAGCGACGGGGGTCGCGCAGCCAAGCATGCAGCCCTGGACGCACGTATGCACCTCGCCATGTGTTGCATCTCGCCCGTTTCAGGGAATCCTGCGGCGGCGGTGATTTGCCTCGAACCACCGGGTAGGTAGGCAGGCAGGTGGGCAGATGCGAGAGAGAGATACATATATGCACCTGCTTACCCGTCGATAGGGAGAGAGGGTCGATGGCCCAAGCGGATGGCCATCGGCGTCCCGGGCGACGACGTAGCGGCCGCCCGCCGGAGCCGTCCCGCCGGCTGATCGTCCCTCGTCCGGCCCGAACCAAGCGCTGGGGTGGGCCAGGGCGGACCAAAGGACGGAAGACGGACGGGTCGCTGACGATGAGACGTCGCGCGCGGGAGTCTGTTCGCCCAGGAGGGGCCACTCTGTCTCTGTCTCTCTCTCTCTCTCTCTCTTCTCTCTCTCTCTTCCATCTCTCTCTTCCATCTCTCTCTGTCTCCTTCTCGCCCGATGACTTGCGCCCAATGTGCGTATGTCTGTACAGTATGTGTGTATACCGTACAACGTGCAACTATATATGTACATCACAGCATGTCATCGTGGCCCATCGACGTCCCGCCCTATGCAGCACCATGTAGGCCCAAAGTCTGCTTTGATGGTGCGGCACTCCAGCATGCCGACATAACCATGTGCCACGTCCACAGGTGTTGCAGTACATACATACATGTAAATAAACTTGCCATGTGCATACCCGTGGACAGCAAGTACATACATACATACATACATACATACATATGCGATGGAGGCAAGGATCCGATCCTACCTCCTCTAACCTACCCTCCGCAGATCCCGCGTCTCGACAATTCAAAAAAAGAAGAAAAAAACATGTTTGGAAACGGTCAGTCAAGGCTGAAACGGCCCGGGAAAGGGGGGACTGAGCTTTGCTGCGCCGCCGCCCTGCTCTTGGCGCGCTTCCGTGCAGGCGAGGCGTTCGAGCGCCAGCCCCGTGTTCCAGCCCGCCGTCCTCGAGAATTATGGCCGCAAAAGAGGCTCCCCTCCCGGACGCATACAACTGGAAAGGGCCGGTTGCGACATCATACCTTTACGAAGGTCACCTATCAAGTATTATAGGAAAAAGGGAAAGAAAAAGAAAAAGGAGGGTCTTGATTCACAGGGCCAAGGGCACACACGTTTCATCCTCTCTGCCGTACACACATACATACAGTGCAGAGGAGATCCGGCCGGGGACCAGTCCTGGTGCGCCCGCTCACTCTCACCACTCAGCCTCAAATCTCAATCTCAATCTCACCCTCGCGCCGTCACTCTCACTCTCATTCTCAATCTCACTCTCACTCTCACCCTCTCGCCCCCCCTCCGTCACCCTCTCGCTCTCACCCTCACCGTCCATCTCCCTCCCTCTTCCCTCCTTAACCCCCCGCTGAGACAGCCTCAGCGGGAACAAAGCTGCCGCGACAAGGGCTAGGACCGCCGCCGCCCTCCCTTTCGCCCATGTGCTGAGCTTGGCCCTGCAGCATCTCAGACAGGCACCGGACGGCTGCAGCGGTAGGGGCGCCCACCTGGAACCGCACCCTGGACCCTGCCCGTCGCTGGCGAGCCGGCAGTCGTCCGTCCAGCCCACGCCGCCGCGAGCCACCACCTACCGTGACCGTGACCCCTTTTCTGTCGTCCACCATGACTCCCGACGCTCATCGGCATCACTCGGGCGGTCGCCAGAGACGGGAGGGAGCAGACCGGCTCGAGTCGCGCGCGAGCCCTCGCAGCCGGAAAAGGACGAATGGGAATGGCCAAGTGCGCTCATCCTCGTCGCCATCACCACCGCCCTGGCGCAGAGACAGAGGGAGAAACAGGTCGGGGGACTCGCTTCTGCACAAACAGGGTCTGTGACCACCCCCCCCCCATGCGCCTGCAGGGTGCCTCGCCGACAAGTGCGCCTACCGTCGTCCTCCAGGCCGTTGCTGGCCGGCAGCATCAGCATCTGCCGCCAGGGGCCGCGTACCTACCGTTCGGGACGGAGAGGGACGGAGAGCGAGAGAGGGAGAGAGTGCGAGTCTGTGTGTCGCCCTCGGCGTCCCGCTCCTCGGCCGGACCAGGAGGGTGGACGGGGGGTCGGGAGACGAGGCCCAAACTCGACCAATCCAGCCGATTTGTCCGTACGACAGGCTGCGAAACGGTCGAAACGCAGACAGCCTGGGGATGCAGAGAGATCTTGCCTTGTATCACGCATTTTATCGAGCCATGACCGTCTGTGAGCGTTTGTTTTGTTTCGCGCCACGAGACACGACAATCAACCCGCCCCTGTCGGCTGGTCCCGTCGCATTGTCCTTGCCTGCCCTCCTCGCCTCTTTCGGGGCTGTGAGGTCTGACAAGCCGGGGTGGATCAGGGGACGACGAAAAACTCGTGTCCGTCCTTGTGTGTGAGTGCGTTGCATTTGTTTATCGCACGTGCGGGTCCACATTGCGCCTGGGTACCATTTTTTTTTTATGTGTGAGCTGTACCCAGCAGCATCGTCGTTGTCCAAGGAGCCGTCCTCGTCATCCAAGGAGCCGAGACCGGTTGATGGTTGGACGCGCGGAAGAAATGGCGATGCTCGCGCCCCAACAACGCCCGGGGGCCGCCATAGGCTGGAATAACGCCGCGTCCGAGTCTTTCCATCCCGGGCCCGGCCCTTGCAGACGAAGCTATACCATCCTTTTTTTTTCTCCCCTCTTCTTTTCTTTTCCTTTCCTTTCTTTTCTCTCTTGTTCCCTGCCTCCATCTCTGTCTCTCTCCCCCCCTTCTTCTTTGGACAGCCATGTCAGCGGAGGAACATGAGATGTCCCATGACTTAGCAGCAGGAGGAGGCTTGGAGCAGTAGCGCCGGATCAGGAGCCGCCGTCACGAGAAGCCGGGGTATCCCCTGAGGACAGACAGTGGCAGAGAGGGACAGCGATGGAGAGAGCACGAGGAGAGGGGAGAGGGAGAAGAAAAGAGAAGAGAAAAGAGGAGAGGTGGGGCGAATGGAGCCGTGAGCATTTTCTGCCAAGCGGCCAAAGGCTCTTCCGGACTCGCTGGGGTGGCCCGGGCAGGCCGTCGAGTCGACGGATTGGATCATCCATCTGGCAGGGGAGGGGCCATTGGGCGTCGAATTGCGCGCTTGTCGATGAATCGTCGACTGCCGAAGCTGGTGTGGCCTGTTGCCGTCTTTGTCTTTCAATAGTGCGCGCGTCTCGCTGGAGCCGACCGCGACTCTCTCGAGAGGCAGATCGCGGGCCGGCCGGCCGGCGGGTGGAGGTGAGGAGCAGCGAGCAAGGCGGCCCGGAGGCTCGGCTGGGCGACAGGCTGTGTGAGAGCGATACGAGGCCGAACAGCGCACAGCCTTGCCTCTGGCTATGCCCTGCTGCCTCGCGGGGCGTTGCTCTGCCTTGCCCACAAAAAGGAAAAGCCGGCGGAGAAGAAGAATCAAGAAAAAAAAAAGGAGGCGAGCTGGGATTCATGCCTCGGCCATCACATGACCTGCCCCTCGATGCGCGTCTAGAACGCGTGGCAGGCAGCAAAAAAGCATCGGTCTGCATTGACGAGAGGGCAGGGGGGGACTCCAGCGTACCTGCCTGCTGCCGTGGACGACACGAGGTTTGCCGGGCTCCTTCCCGGGCGGGAGCTTACGTCCAGCAGCAGGCGGGATGGCAGCATCTGCCGGCATCACCTGACTGGAAGTGCCTGCGCAGTCGCCAGCTCGTTCCCAGCACAGCCTCGCCGCCAGCGGGCTCTTCCAGCAGCAGGGCCCGCGCGCACGAATCGTCGAGCATGAAGGTCGTGGTGCTTCGCGGGTGCCGGCGCATAGCAGAAGAGCAGACAATAGCAGAGCAAGGCCGGGCATGCTTGTTCGTGCTGCCGGGGTCCCTGCCTGTCACGCATTGCCCGGCTGCACAAGCGTTCGCTTCCCCGGCAGAACGCCTCTCATCCCTGTCCGCATCCCTCTTTCCTTCTTCCTCCTTCTTTCCTTTTTTTCTTTATTTTATTTCTCATCAGCCTTTTTAGCCTTTTTATCTTCTTGTTTTTTTTTTTTTTTTTTACCCCTCTCTCGCTTCTGGTCCACCTGGAAAAGTCGTGCTTTTGGTGGGCTTTTCTCTGCTACCCTCGCCTGATAGTCCGCTGGGAGGGGGGCCCAACGTCGTCGACAGCTGCGCACTGTACCGTGTCTGACATTTTCTTGTTTTCTTGCCTGGGTGACGCTCGCTGTGGCCCAGGCAGAATAGTGATAACTCCGACAGTCCGCACGCTAATGTACATGTACTGTACTGACGGGCGGGTAACATCGAGAAGGAATGGAAAATAAATCATTTGAGAGTATATAAATAGCCGGCCGAAAGATGCTCCATGATTGGAGGGCAGCGAGACTTTCGTCCGGCCTGTACTGGACGGAAGGCAGGCGAGCATGTGCAGCACTCTGGCATTCCCAACCTCCATCCGAGCCCGTCCGAGGCAAATGCATTGCCCGGAACGGCCAAGGCCCGCATCCACGACGGCTCGTCGGATCTCGTGGGAGTGCGCATGAAGACGTACGTATGTACGACATGGACAAGATGCATAGCGACATGTGTATGTGTGTATGCGTGTGTGGTTTGTACATACACATACTCATATGTCCATACAGACTGTACTTGGCACCACCAGTAGCTTGTGCGTACCTACCCATCGGCACACAGACTACAGGACGGTGCCTGCTTACAGACCTCTCTCACGCTCTCTCTCTCTCTCTGCTTGGCGAATTGCACACAGACCTGAGCAGGCGGGAGCCATCGGGATGCCTGTGCAACGGTTCTGGGCCGCGCTGCACACGAGGTCGGTAGGTACCTGCAGCGCCGCGAAGAGGTACCTCGGTGGGCACATGGCCTACCGATGCCGCCTCGGCAGACACTCGAGTACCCAAGGTACCAGCGGCAAGGTACACGCACATGTGCCCCCAGCAAGGTAGCAAGGTGCCAGCCAGAGCGGCAACCGCCATGCCACGCCCCTGCCTTCGCGTGTAGTACTGCCCCTAACGAACTAGCGCAGGCTCATCCGGGGTTGGCTCTTGCTACTTTACCTTGGCCATGGGACAGGGGAGGGAAGGAGGGGCGGCGGGGCGCCGACCCGGTACCCAGATGCGATGCGCAGCTACTGCTCCGTGACTGGCTCGCTGCCCTGTCCCTGCCTGCCCCGCCGGGTTCCCGTCCGTACCTGCTGTGTACCCCCCGGTCGGCCTGCAGAGAGGCACGCTCCTTCCGCTCCACGCTATTGTCCATCTCCTCCCCCGTGGCTGCCCTCTCCAATCTCCTGCCTGTGGATGGGCGTGCGCGCGTCAACAGTGAGGACGAGTCGGATTATATCATCCGTCCCGATACGTCGTGCGATTGCACGGGCTCTCTCGCCTTGCCTCAGCCAAATTACCCGTGTCTGAGGTCTTGCGATCTCTTCTCCTCTTCTCTCTCTCTCTCTCTCCCTCTCTCCCTCTCTTCCTCTTCCTCTTCCTCTTTCGCTCTCTCTGTGTCTCTGACCCTCTCTCTGACCCTCTCTCTGACCCTCTAGTCCTCTGTCTCTCTCCTCTTGACTCTCCTCTGTCTCTCTCCGCTCCTCACCTCTCTTCCTTTTGTCGCTGTCGTCTCCTTCCTTCCCCCTCTCGTCAGCGAGCTTCCGACACCTGCTCACCTCCCTCCTTTTTCTCCCCGTCCAATCTCACTTTTTTCCCCCTCTCTTCCTCCTCTCTCTCTTCCTCCTCCTCACCTCTCTGCCTCGCTCCAAGCGCCTCCGCCATCGACTCGACGAGCTGCCCTCTCCGTTCCACCAACGCACCAGACGTTCGTCGTCTGCGCCTCGGTCCCAGACTCCCGAGCCCCCAGCCGCTTACGCGCGTCGCATTCCTGACGGCCTCCTCGACGCCTTCCTTGTTCGATCGTCGCCGATTCCGCAGCCCCGTCGCGGAACGTGGCTGTCGAATCCTAGCCTCTCGTCCGCCTCGGCCTTCCGTCATCGTGTCTTGCTCATCGCCCACCTGACGGGCGAACCCTCGACCGACCCCCCGCCTCGCATGGCCCGCCCGCGCTCCCTCCCCGCCTTCGCTTAGCATACCTGGGGAGTCGAAGCCGCGCTCGAATCTCGCTTGGCAGCCTGCCGCGCCCACCGAGGCGTGGCCGACGACGCTTCTTGCAACCATGGCCCAGGCGGATGCCTTCGACCGCTCCTCGCACCACAGCCTCTTCCTCACCACGTCCCGCCCAGCAGATCCCGACGAAGTCCTCCACGACGAGAAACGAGCCTCGTCGCGACACGCCAAGCTCAACCGCCGAGAGTCGAGGCTGGGGCTCAAGAGCTTCTTCGGCCGCTCCAAGCCGCCCAAGGAGCCCCACGCCGTCCCGAACACGATCCACGCCCCGCGATCTACCCGCATCCGAGCCTCCTTCGCCGACCTGGGACACTGGCCTCACGCCCACCACTCGGACGCCGCCCTAGCCTCCTCTCCCTCGTGGACCAACTTGCAAGCCACCCCGGAGATGCCACAGCACGACCACCTCGCCCGCGACGCCCCGGCAGACAGGGCCATGAGCCTCAAGATGTCCAAGCAGTCGAGGCCCGCCCTCTCCAACTGGTCCACGCCGCCGCTCTTCAAGGCCTTTCCCCAGGCCGTCAAGAGCGTGACGCTGCCCGCCGCCACCATCTCCGCCGACGCCATCCTGCGACTCAACGAGAAGAGGCACGGCATACCGTCGGCCGACGACGCCGCCTCTTCCGTACTGGCCGCCGGCGACAGGGACAAGGAGAAGCGAAGACACCGACGCAATACGTCGGCATCGGCCGAGCGCCTCGAATGGACGACCAAGATCTTCGTCCTCGTCACCTCGGGCTACGTCCTGCAATACGCCGGCGATGGTCACTTCGACCGCCTGCCCGAGAAGATGTTGCGCCTGGGCCCTTCCTCCGCCGCCTTCGCAACTGATGCCATACCCGGCCGCCACTGGGTCGTTCACGTCTCGTCGACGGCCGAGGCCGATGGCCCGACGGCCCCAGAGTCCCGTTCCCTCTTCTCCAAACTGCCCTTCCGCATGGACAGGCGAAACACGTCCAACCTGCTCATGGTCTTCGAATGCCCCGACGCCATGGATGCCTGGATAGCCACCCTCCGAGGCGAGATCGAGAAGCTGGGTGGCAAGAAGAACCTGTCGGAGACGGGGAGGCCCAAGACGATGGACGGCTCCCAGTCGCTCCGAGAGCGACGGCCGAGGCGCACGTTGATGGCTCGGGACGTGCCTCGGCCCCCCACCAGCCACGCCAGCCTCCCGGCGAGGGCGCGAGACCGAGGCATGCGTGGCAGCGGCGGCACGGCGAGGGCCTTGGGCCTCGACGCACCCCCGGACCATGCGTTCGAGGACGACTCGACGTCGAATAGTGGCCTCTCCCAGGACGAGCGCCAGCTGGACAGCCTGCGCGACCCGTCCCATCGCATCTCCCTCATCTCGTCCAGCCAGCGGACCGTCGTCACGTCGGCCGGGCCGTCCCCCGAGGCGTCGCCCACGCGGGAGCAGGGCGCCGGCCGCGCCGACGAGATGGCGACCCACCCCGGCGACTTCGTCGTGCGGCCGAGGCCCAACGCCTCCGACATCGCCTACCGCCGACAGTCGTCGCAGGTCGGCGGCCCGTTCATCGACGGCGGGCTGCCGGACCAGGCGACGAGCCGGTCCCCATCGGCCTGCGGAACCGTCTTCCGCGGCGACGGGGTGCTGTCGCCCGTCGGCCTGTACCCGACGCCAAACTTCAGCGTCCCCCACTCGTCCAACCGGCGCTTTTCCCACGCCAGGGTGCAGCTAGCCGAGGCGGACGCGTCGCTGCTGGCCGACAGGGCCGGCGAGACGTCTCCTCGCGCGGCGCGGGGCAAGGCGCCCCCGGCCGTGCGGGCCAACCACGCGCTGTCGACGGTGCTGGACCAGCCGCCCCCGCGGGACGAGGCGGCGCAGCGGCCGTCGACGGGATACAGGGGAAGCCGGCATGCGTCGCCGACCAAGACGGCCAGCCAGGCCCGGCTGCGTTCCAACTCGCGCGGACGGGAGAGGCTGCCGGCCGTCGTCATGGCGGAGGGGGGGCCGGTGGTCCGGACGGGGCGGTCGATGCCGCCCGGGCGACAGCGCGAGGCTTACGACAGGCCGCGGTCGCCGCCGCTGACGCCGCGGGACCACGACGACAAGTTCAAGTCGTCGTTCCTCGACACGGGCAGTCCCCAGCGCGGATCCCAGGGGTCGTCGTACGCGGCGTCGGTGGAGTCGGGCCGCCGCAGCGACCTGCACCACGGCGGCTTGGTGGCGGACCCGGGCCCGGGCGGACGGCCCGGCCCCGGTCCGGGGCGCATTCAACCGCACGCCAGCACGCCGCACCTCAAGGTGGACATGACACAGAAGGCTCTGCTCAACCGAAGGAGCATGCCGCAGCTGCTGGAAGGGCCGCCGCCTGCTCCGCCGCCGACGCGGGCGCTGCCGCCGATTCCGCAAAACCTGGTGGCACCAGCCTGAGCCGGTTCCTCTTGACAGACGCGCGACGCTTGAACTCTTTACACTGACTCCTACCTTTTCTCTCACTGTGTCTACACTTTGCTCGCGGGCCTCGGTTTCTCCTTTGTCAATCAAGCCGCGCTGGGAAGGCGGATGACAGATTTCGGAATTGATGAGCCATGGCGGTGAAGCTTTCCTTGTACATCATTGTATCATAAACAGGCTGACGACCATCCTTTCTTCCGTCAGCTCTCCTTTCTTCTTTTTCCTTTCTGATCACACGGACACGACTGGCGGTTCCTCTGGAGAGTTCCTCTGGAGGGGCGGAGGGCAGACGAGCGTGGGCTGAGCGACTCGGGCTGCCATGTGCGATACCCCCTGGACGGATGTGGGCGAGCGGTGGGCGAGAGTACGGGGTGGCTCGGCCTGGCCCGGCAACGGAGGGGCGGCTTGCCAAGGCGGCGGCTGTCTTGAGGGCGTTCCAGACAGGGTAGGCCAGACGGGCTAGGGAGGCGGACGGGCAATACAGGAGAGACATGGCTTGCTTGCAGCGTGCCAGTGGCGTGCGGGTGCATGCGTCGATGGATCAAGAGTGCTGGATCAAGAGCGTAGGCTGTAGTCTGTAGATGGTGGCGGTGGCGGTGGTGGCGAGGGAGAAGAGAGCCGAGGCGGTGGGGCGGCGGGCGGGCCAAGCTTTTCCGCCAAGCCGGAGGCTAGGCAGGAGGGGTTCCCGTTGGGGCAAGTGGTAAGTTGAGGCCGTGATGACGGAGCAAGGCTCGCTGGCTGGAACAGCGTCTGGCGCGAGTCGCATGCCGCCGGCCAGGCTCCCAGCGGCCAACGACCGGGCCTTTTCCTCCTGACGCTGCTGCCGCCCTTGGACCGTGTTCGGGCCGCGGACCGGGACAAGAGAGGGAGGGATGCCGGGCCGGGAGGTGACGAGGCTGTGGCTGGAATGAAGAGGTGCCTGCTCGCCTCGCGCGCGGGGGCGAGAGAGGGGATGGATTAAAAGCGACGGTGCCACGGGCGAGGCCGTCTTCGGTCCCGTCCCGAGGGCCTGCCTCAGGCGCCATCTTCACACCGCCGTTTCCCCCTCTTCACTCGCCGCCACTCTCTTTCTTCCTTGCAACAGGCCGAGACGAGCGATGGCGCGGCTGCTGCTGGTGACGACGCTGTGTGCGGCGGCGGCGGCGACGGCCTGGGCCTCGTCGTCGTCGTCGTACTGCCGGCACGTGCGGCCGGCGGTGGCGCTGGCGACGGTGCCGGGCGTCGAGTACCGGCTGCTGCTGGGCGGGCTGGCGCGGCCGCGCGCCGTCGTCGAGGACGGCGAGGGCAACGTGCTGCTGGTCGAGAGCAAGGACAGGGGCGTGACGCGCGTGGTGCTGAGCGGCGGCGACGACGGCGGCTGCGTCGAGGCCAAGGCCGAGCCGCTGATCCGGGACCGAAGGGTGCTGCTCTCCTCCCTCCTCCTCCTCGTCCTGCCAGAGCAGCGGACTGACCGACGGCGGCGCAGCTCAACCACGGCCTGGCCCTGTCGGCCGACGGCCGGACCCTGTTCGCGTCGTCGGCGTCGGACGTCTACGCCTACGCCTACGACGCCGTCTCGGGCACGGCCGGCCCCGCGCGGCACGTCATCGGCGGCATGCAGCAGGGCGGGCACGCGACGCGCACGCTGCTGGCGCCGGCGCTGCACCCGGACCTGCTGCTGGTGTCGCGCGGGTCCGACGGCAACGTCGACCCGGGCACGGCCGACGTCGGCTCGGCCCGCAGCCAGATCCGCGTCTTCCGCATCGCCGAGCTGCTGGCGCGGCGCGGCAAGCCGGTGCCGTACGCGGCCGGCGCCGTGCTGGGCTGGGGGCTGCGCAACAGCGTCGGCGTGGCGCAGGAGCCGACGACGGGCAACATCGTGAGTCGTGTGACCCCTGGCACCGCCACCAGCCGGACTATTCGCTCTTTTTCCCCTGCCGTCTGACACGGACACGCAACGCGCACACAGTGGTCGGTGGAGAACTCGCTCGACGACATGCGGCGCGGCGGCCGCGACATCCACAACGGCAACCCGGGCGAGGAGCTCAACCTGCACGGGCGGCCCGACGACGTGCACGGCCCGTTCTACGGCCGCAACTACGGCTACCCGGCCTGCGTCACCGTCTTCGACCCGGCCGGCGTGGGCGCCTACCCCGGCGGCGCGGCCACGGGGCAGCCCATGGCCGGCGACCACATGCCGGCCAACTACAGCGACGGCTGGTGCCGGCGCGAGACGCTGGCGCCGCGCCTGACCTTTGACGCGCACCTGGCGCCGCTGGGGCTGGCCTTTGCCGACGACGGCTCGGCCGCCTACATCTCCTTTCACGGGAGCTGGTATTATTGCCTCTCCTCTCCTCCGCCCCTCCCTTTTCCCTCTCCGTCCGGCTGTTGACGACGGCCCCAGGAACCGCAGGCCCGGCATCGGCTACCGCGTCAGCCGCGTCGCCTTCGCCGACGGCCAGCCCGTGCACGCCAGCGACAGCCGCGACGCCGAGGAGAAGCTGCTGTGGAACGCCGACGAGTCGCTGTGCCCGTACCGCTGCTTCCGGCCCGTCGGCCTGGCCGTCGGCCGCGGCGGCGACCGCATCTTCGTCACGAGCGACGCCACCGGCGAGCTCGTCCTGCTGACCGGCTCCGGGGGGCGGGGTTACGGCCGGCGCAGGCCCGGGCCGAGCTGGACGTGACGCGCACGCGTTTTGGCAGTGCTATGTACCGTATGTGTATGTATGTACGTCCAGACGAGGCTGCAGCGTCGTCGTATATATAAACAGCAGAGTTCCCCGCCCGCCGCTGATAGGCCCCCCCGCCCCCCCGCCCGCCCGC